>JAUBNZ010000004.1:0-77714 GCA_032355485.1 Bonnemaisonia californica
AGGGCCTTCTGAGTGGCTTGGGGATACAACACTGAAATACACTGCCAATCTGTCGACTCGGTTTGATAGAAGTTAGGCTTTCTCGCTCTGCCAACATAATCCCACCCCAGGAATCAATGGGGTCAGAGTAATTGATTTCTGCTTTTTGAAAAGGTAAGCTACTGTTTACCTACTTTCGAAGCTTGGAATGACATTATTATGGCTCGCTTACCTCGTTTGAATTTACCTAATATTCCTCAACATGTCGTTCAGCGTGGTAATAACCGTCAAGTGAGCTTCTTCCACGAACAAGATTACGCGGTTTATCTAGACAAGCTTAAAGACTACGCAAAAAAGTATAAAGTGGCGGTTCATGCTTATGTGTTAATGACAAACCATGTGCACTTGTTAATGACGCCTGAGATAGAAAAGGGTGTGAGTCAGTTAATGCAGTCTCTTGGCCGCTACTATGTTCGTTATATTAACCAAACCTACAATCGTTCAGGAACATTATGGGAAGGCCGTTACAAGTCAACGCTAGTTGACAGTGAACACTATTTCCTTTTAGTCAGTCGTTATATCGAGCTAAATCCGGTAAGAGCCGATATGTTAGAACACCCTGCTGAATATCCTTGGTCAAGCTATCAAGGTAATGCTTTAGGGAAGAAGATTGAACTATTAACAAGCCATGATACCTATATCGCATTAGGGAGAAACGAAGCTGAGAGGCAGTCAACTTACCGAGGATTATTTGAACACCACATTCCCGAACTCACACTTAAAGAAATAAGCGATGCAACGAATAAGTCTTGGGTATTGGGAGACAGTTGTTTTAAAGAGCAAATAGAGAAGCAAACTGGTCGGAGAGCCTCGCCACAAGCGCGCGGTGGCGATAGGAAATCTGGTGAGTACAAAGATAAAGTAAGAAATCAAAAACTCTGATAGCGTAGGTTGGGCGCTTATTTTGAGAAGTTTAGTCTTACTAGCCGTTATTGTTTTTATTGGAAAGTTACTCTCTTTTATTCATTATGGTTTGGGTGTGATTTTTATTACTCTTACATTCATGCTGTTCTTTTGTTTCGTCTATTTTCTAAAGTTAAAGAGAGCCAGTTTTTTCAAAGATGAAGTGAATAAATTATTCACGAAAAGAAGAATAAAGCACGCAGAGATTGAAGCGTCATACTTTCATATGTCGTTGTTATGTTGGAAAGTATCTTCAGTACAGATTTTGTATAAAGTCCCCGCTGAGAATACAAATATTGATTACTGGTTTGTGTGTGGATCTTGGTGGTTCGGTTGTTTTACTCGTTCAATTAAAATGCACGAGTTACCGAAAAAGTAGCTTTTCTTTTATTAATAGACAACCTTAAAGTTTGACTGCATTGATTATTTTGCCAGGTTGAAGTTTTAAGTTACGCACTCTGATTTATCATTTAAAGTTTTTGTTACCCTAAATGGTGGGAGGTGTAAGTTACTCGCGACACTAATACCGATACACATAATATCGGATAACACACCATGCACTTACACCTCTTAAAACTCTCAATATTTATTGTTTTTCTTAGTTCTTGTGCCTCTCCAGTCGGCAATATTAACGTTTATGCTGTTGATGAGAATGATCAATTAACGTCTCCCTTAACCTCTGCTCAGTCACTTGCTAGCGGAGACGATGTTATTTTCCGTACGAATGAGTCGAATAAGACGCTCGGAAATGACGTTGTACAAATCTTTTTAACAGATTCCTATTTTAGGTATTTAGCCGATATAGGCGGCTTGAATGAAGTGATCATTGTCGCTGAGTTCACAGAGGCAGTAACTGGAACAGACGCGGATACCGTTGTTAAAGTTTTAGGGCCATATAACAACATTGCTGATGCTAGCAAAGCACCGATTATGAATAAGCTAATCTACGGTCCTAAAAGAGTAGAGAGCGACATATTAAGTATGAAGCTCAAAGTGTTCGAATATGACATTGCGGAGAATAAAAAAGCTGAAGGGCTTTTGGGGTTGATTACAGCTTCTGCTGAAGCACTAGCGTTGGCTGATCCCGTCACTTTAGGGCAAATAAAAACAGCGAAGGAAATAGCCAGTGCTTTAATCGCAAGTAACGAAAATGATTTAGTTCTTGAAATTGATATGGATTTTGTTGCTGGAAACAGCTTGCTTGATTGGAATGGAAACAGCAAAGTCAGGACGCTGCCCCTTAAAGCGGGTGAGTTGACAGTGATTAAACAAGAGGCATGCAGAGTAGGTACTTGTGCTGACTACTTTTCAAGCGGTGATAGCTTTAACCCTATCGGTTATGTTGCAGACGCTGTTATGTTGCTTCCGGTTGGGCTTGCTAGAGGCTTAGCTGATGTTCCAGATAATAAAGCACTGCAAGACGTTCCCTATCGCAACATTACAGTCAAAGATCAAGGGCTTGAGATTAATCGCAATAAATCTAAAGGTGATGGGGGCACTGAGCCTTTCACCGACCAAACTTGGCTGCGTTTATCTATCATAAAAGGAGGTGATCCTAGTAAGTGGGAAGTACGGAAGGCTCTTTACCCAACAGAGGAAGCATTGAACAAGCTGTTGAATGCTCAGTCTCTAAATGTTGATAGTATCATTCGGGCTGGCGAGGAGCTTAAAAGAGCGGAAGAAAAGGTTCAAAAACTCACTTTAAACGGCCTGAGCCTGACTTCCTCTCATACTAAAGATGGTGCACAGTTAGTAAAAACAACCGTTAATCACTTGACTCTCTGTCTTGATATACCTGCCGGTATTGTTTTAGATAACGCGTCTGCGTCACACAGTTATGCAAATATTACTCCTGTGACTTCAGCAGCTAATCAGCAATGCTTTAACTTGACACATGGCTCGACTTTTACAGCTGGAGATTCCCATTTCCAAATAAATTATACTGAAAATGACCAAAGAAAATCTAAAATATTTACTGTTAAGGCGGTGCAGCCTTTAGCTGTGACATCATCTGACTTTTGCGCTAAGCCTAACGGACAATTGTTAACTCTATTGACTTCGTTAAATTCGTTAATATCTTTGGAAGAAGTGCTTGTTGGCAACCAAGGTAAAGATTATATCGCGTTAGGTAATAGCTTTTCACTAGATATAGAGAAAGGCAAGAGTGTTTCTATCAAGGATATTTTTGGAACGAGGACCAACCTTACTGTTCCTGCGGCGCCAAGTGTCTGCCCTAACTAGGCTTTAATCGCGAAGATTTATCTGCTGTTGCATTTAAGGTAAGTACTGTTGTGCATTGCAAACGAAGGTCGAGAGCCTAACTTGGGCTCTGCCTTCTTTCTGACTTATTTTGGGTCATCACTTTCTCAATATTCTTCCACAATATCCTTCCATATCTAACCTGTGTATAAACAAAGCGACTAAAATTTGAGTGTGACCAAATCATCTATTGTCTCTAATTAGCAACTACTTCATACTGAACTTTATTGGTTGAAAAATATGCATTTTATCCATTAGAAATAATAAAAAAGGTGCCACACCATGTTATCAGGAGCTGAAGTTTTTTCTCCATCTGATGTTCTTCAAGATATTAGAAATGGCGATAAACAAGCAGAAAAGGAATTAGTTGAGCGTTATTGGCGAGGCTTAATCTTTGTTCTAAATAACCAATGTCATGATCCAGAATTAACTCATGATCTCGCACAAGATACTTTTATCATTGTGATCAATAAAGCTCGCAGTGGCGATATCCACAACCCTCAAGCATTGTCAGCTTTTGTTCGTCAAACAGGTGTGAACTTGGCTATTGCACATTTTCGAAAAGAAAGAAGACGCAAGACGGATTCTTCTGAAGTATTGGGTATTGAAATTCCCGACTATCAACAAGACGTTTTAAAAGGATTGAGTGAATCTAACTTGGTTCAATTAGTCGGACAAGTATTGGAAGAACTCCCTACGCCAAGAGACCGTGAGATACTACAAAGTTACTTTGTAGAGGGGGTTGGTAAGGACTTGTTGTGTCAACGATATGACCTTACTCCGGCACATTTTGACCGCGTGCTTTTTCGGGCAAGAGGCCGCTTGAAGCAGCTACTACAACACAAATTAGGTTTAGATATTAGCCAAGTGAGTTTAGCGCACTTGCTTAGCTTAATACTTTGCTTACAGCCTTTATTTTTAGCGGAAAAAAATAATCCAATTGATGTGAGAGAAAGTAGCGATGGTTATCACTATAACCATGAAGCTGATTTGACGCGATTAAATCATGTGCAAGAAAACGCTCATTATCAGCTAGGTCAAATAAGGGCCGAGGAGCAGCACAATGGATAAGCAGTACATTGAGCAGTTTGATATTCAAAGGAAGTATTTAACAAATGAACTTACACCGGAAGAACGGATTCAATTCGAAGAGTACATATTAGATAAACCTGAGTTAATTGAGCAGTTGGAACTAGACAGAGTTGTCATGTTGGTTATGCCAACGTTATCACAAAAAACATCACACCTTCGTGTTTGGCAGAGATGGAAGTCAGCGTATTCGCACGGAATTGCTTTGGCTGCCAGTGTGATTTTAGTCGCGATGTTGATTCTGTCTCCAGATAAGTATGAGCAATTTTCGGAGGTGAGTCCTGACATTGTTTATTTAGAGACTTATAGAAGTCAGGAGGTGACGACTGCAGTGACGTTTAGCGGCGATGATAGTACGAAGCTTTTGGTGATTTCTGTGGCATTAGATGACAGTCATCCACTTGTACTATCTTTCGTGCCTGAAAATAGCCAAGGAAAGGTTGTCACTCATAACAATATGAAGACCAATGAATCTGGAGACTTGGTCATTGGATTAAATAAAAACGCTTTAAAACCTGGTATGTACCGAGTTTCTGTCCTTAGCGAATCGAAAGAAGTCATCAGTCATTTCTTAGTTGAAATACTGCATCGAGAATAAGTTTTGAGGCTCTTACTACATACCTAAATATTATAAGAAAAGGAGGTATTAGTATGAGTAAAAAGGTAAGTAGTGAGTATCTGACAGGTGTCGCGAATGCTCTATTGGGGAGAGATTCAAATGAGTCAGCGACTATTCCTGCAGGTATTACATATTTAGGTCAGTTTATCTCCCACGATATTGTGCCTGCAACGGCTAAGGCTAGGCAGGTAAGAGAGGTAACTCCTTACTTGAACCTAGATAGTGTTTATGGTGATGATGACGCTTATTTATCGGATGATGGGAGCTTTCCTATCAGGCCTGTCTTCGGAACATCTGGAGAAGTAATTGGCTACGATGTGCCTAGGGAAAGGCGCGATGAGGGGTTTGTTGCAAACATTCCAGAGGCGCGTAACGGTGATGTTGTGATTGTTACGCAACTGCATGCTTTTTTTCAACGACTCCACAATGCCATTCTAACATCAGGTTATGTGTTTGATTATGTTGAAGCGAGGCAATATACAACGCAGATCTACCAGTTGCTTGCAGTTGAAGAATTATTAAAAACTATTCTGGACGAACGGATTTTTGATGATTACTTATTGAAGGGGAAAAGCTATTACAATTTATGGGATAAGTCTCAGATCCCCCCTTTTTTTAGTAAAGCTGCTTTTCGTTTTGGTCATAGTCTAGTTAGGCCTGATTATACGTTCAGAGACGGTATGAGATCTGTTGATCTACCAGAAATGTTCACTACTAATCGTAAAATTACCGCCAATTTAGTTGTGGATTGGAAAAAGTTTTTTGATACCGATGAAGCTCAAGAGGCGATGAAGATCGACGGTAAGTTTGCGTCATCATTGAAAAGTATCCAGCCAATAGATAGGAGTTTCAACCCAGTTGATCTTATACGTAAGAATATAATTGGGGGGGTAAAAGCTGGAATACCTAATGGTATGAGTCTTATCGAAGCTATTTCTGATTTACCTCCATTAACTCATAGTGATGAGGAAATACCATGGTTTGAGAAATATGAAATCAGTGAGTTTGCCAAACTCTTAAAAAACCAAGATCTATCGACGTCAATCCATGATTTGCCTCTGTGGCCGTTTGTTTTGATTGAAGCAGAGTTAACCGGTGGGGAGAGACTGGGACAGATTGGCAGCATGTTGACTGCCGAAGTAATGATCAATGCAATCGTTGGGTCCGAGCATTCGATATTAAACCAAGGAACATATAACTTGAGCCGAAGCTTAGAGGCGTTAGGACCTTTAGGCGAGTTACTTAAGCCTAACGGAATGACTGATAAATTTGGTTTCTTAAAAGTAGTTAACGCAATAACTAAAATGGAAAAAGGGTAAAGCTATGACTGATAAAGTTGATTTAAAAAAATATGAAAACTATTACGATAATAGTGATGATTCAATTGTTTTTGAGCGGGTACTAAAAGTCTTTGTCGATGACTCAACCGATGCTGATGGGCGTGAGAAACTTGTAAGCTGGTTGCCTAAAGAAAATATCAATAGCTACATTCGAGTGTATTTTGATCATAGTCTCAACGGATTCCGTCAAGAGACGCATGGCAAATGGCACGTACAAATGAAAACGGCAATTAAAACATTAGTTATGAGGCCAGACCCGTCGGATGAATTTAAATTAATTAATGTGAATGATATCGAAACTAGAGGGGTAGATTTTGATGTTGATGGATCTAATTGGCATATTATTAAATGGGTGACTAGGGTAACGGAATCAAAGGATTCACCTTTTAACGTGATGAGTAGTCACCCTAAGGAAGGAAATTTACTGTGTGACTTAATCGTTTGGGAAAATCATGAAGGCAGTGTAATTAATATGTCTTATGGATGGAATGCTTATATAAAAAAGGTAAGTATTGTTAGTAACAATTGATGTAGACAGATATATTAAGCTAATAGGGCTTCTATGTTTCCTAAGCCTTCCCTTGTCTGCTGAAACCATAGAGTATCAAGATAAAATAAGCCCCAACTATGGGGCTTTTGTATTAATACAGCACTTCAGTGCAGGAATTAAAATAGAAGAAAAACAAAGCCATTTTTTGCCTCATTCGTTAAATAAGGTTGTGCCTCTAGGGCCTCAATTGCTTATTTACCCTAGTGTTAATCAACAACAAACAATAGAACTCACCATTTCTTCAATTCCTTTTGCTAACGAGCCGCCAGGCGTTCTCGTCAAGAAAGTGATTACTCCCCAGCTAGACTTCGAACTCGTCCAACAGTTGATCGTACTTCTGGTTGAGCATGTCAAAGACCCTCAAAATACATTAAAAAGGAATAGCTTCGAACAGCAATATCAATCGTTAACGTTAGACACATCGCTTGATAACTATGTCTCACATGTGTTGATTGAAGCCTATTTGAGTAATGGTATGTGGCGTGATGCTTGGAAGGAAATTGATCAATATGCCGCGTCGCCTTCAAAAAGAATTGCAATTAAGTGTGAATTTTTGTCTCGTTTTAAGCCGATGGGAGACAGTAGGCTGGATGAAAGCTTTTTAGTTGTGATGGGCCAATTAGCTTACGAGTTGTATATTTATCGTCGTCATAATGGCGATCTTTCTACAAACTCGCCTGGTTACTTGGGTGAGGTTAGTTATCCGGCACTTTGTGAAAGTGCGATTAAAAAAGTCGCGGATTTAAACGGTACTGACTTTCCGGTTTTTAGTGAAGAAAGCTGGTCTCAAGATGTTTGGCCCAGTTTATTATTTGAGTTTATTTTAGCGAGGATCAGCGATGTTACAGATAAAAATGCGGCTCAGTTGTATCAATACTTGTGGCTTTACTTCAATTTTAATCAACAACACGACGCGGCGGAAAAAGCGGCAAAGAAAGGTATTGCCAAACTATCAAACGCTCAAGAACCTGATACGGAGATTCTAGCTGAGTTATACAATGGCCTCTTTATTTCTTTGTTAAGGTTAGGTCGTTTTTCTGAAGCGCGTCAATACACCAGTAAGGGACTTGAGTTAGCAGACCTCCTGAATGCAGAAAGCCAATGGCGAATGTTTTTTAATTCTGGCTTCTTACACGATTATGTTGGTGAGTTTGATATTGCCGAGCGTTATTATCAGCGTGCATTAGATGTTTATGCTCCAAAAGACTTGAGCTTAATTGATTGCCCTGAGATTAATGGTGATCAGCATCAAGTGGGTTATGCTATTGCTATGCTTGGGTCTATTGCTCGTAAATTAGGACAACTAAAAAAGGGTAAAGAAAAGCTCGACTGCGGCTTAAGTCTATTGGAAAAGTCTCGATCTAATCACGCACTTGTTGCACATATAGAGTTAGCTAAGTTAGCGTTAAAGCTGAACAATCTTAAATCGGCGTCGGGGCATGCCACTGCTGTTGTAACTAATAACACGACACTTAATGTTCAATTGCTAGATGCATGGATTATTCGCTGTCGTATCAACAAGATAAATTCTCAATTTGAAGAGCTTGAAGTTTGTATCTCTGAACTTGCATCTTATCTTGGGTATGAAGGATTTTCTAAAATACCTCCATTATTTCCGAGTGTGCCTGAGTACCCAATACGTCACTTTCAACTTTTACAACTGTTGATGGAATTGTATGAAGGAAAAGGGAAAAAGACACAAGCATTAAAGTATGCTGAGTCTGCATTGAAGCTATCTGAGGCGTATCAATACGAGTTACGAAACCCTCAGGCTTGGAATAGTGCTCGTCATGAATTTATTCAATCTTATATGGCCATTGCTTTAACTAGCGAAACTGATGACTTATACGACTTACCCAAATTGTTTGAGCTTCTTGAAGGTCCATACTCGATGGAACCAAGAGCTGAACGGAGTTTATATTCGGTAGTTGATGACGACGCTTGTGATGCTTCTTATTTGGTTGATTCTAAGCACGGCGTAAAGCAGCGACAAGATAAAAGCGTTGTTGTTGAATCGGACAGCGTGAGGTCGGAAAGTTTAACGTGCCAACCCTACGGATTATCAGCAGAAACTACAAATATTGATATACAGATAGCTAAGGCAAGGATTGCAGACGGGGAAGTCTTTTTAAGATATTTTCACTATCAGGCAGATTTGTTTGCTCTTGTTATTTCAAGGCATGATGTTTACGTTGAACGAATAGCTAGCGCTTATCAATTATCTGAGTTTATCCAACAATTTGATGGCCTTCACCATAATCAATTGAGCTACAGCCAGTTAGTCAATTTTCACGCAAAGGCTATTTTGCCGAAAAGCTTGGTTGATAAAGGAATAAAATTTAATAAGTTGATTGTTGTGCCTGATGGCGAGTTGGAGAGATTGCCGTTTGCGGCGTTAAATATATCCCACGTCAATGGGCGTTACTTGCCTTTGATAACAGATTCGCAAATTGTTTTAGCGAGCTCTGCCTCCTCCTATTTTGAGGATATTGGAGAGGACAATAGAGATTTTAGTTTAGCTTTATTTGGTGCGCCAAGTGCGAAGGGGCAATACAAGCGTTTTGATGCTGTTAGAGGAAAATCTATAAACCAAGGTGTTCAAGAGCAGCGTTTTCCGTTTCTTCAAGGTGCGCTAAAGGAAGTCGAAGATATTGCGTCTCTTTTTGAAAAAGAGAGCGTTAGTTTAGGTGTATTGGAGCATGCAACAAACCTTTTTTTGATGTCTAGAAACTCCCGACAAGCTAGCGTTCTACATATTGCTACACATGGTTATTTGAGTGACGAATCGCCAAATGCCATTGGTATTATTTCTTCCTCTGCCAACTCTATCGGAAGTACCCAATATGACTCATTGAGTTTAACGGAGTTATTAGGGTATCCAATGTCAAACCAGTTAGTTGTTATAAGCGGATGCGATACTCAACAAGGTAAGCTTTATAAAGGGTCAGGCATACGCAGCATGACAAGAGGTTTTTTAAGCCAAGGAGCTGGCACGGTTATTGGCACATTATGGCCCATTCAAGATAGCAGCACTGCCAAGTTCATGGCGGAGTTCTATCGACGATTAAAAGTAACAGGAGACAGTGCTGAGGCGTTAAGGCAAGCCCAACTTACGTTTAGTCGCATGGGACGATACAAGGCGCCTAAGTATTGGGCAGGCTTTGTTTTGAACTCTTCCAATCGTGCTTATGAACAATTTGTCTTTAATGAATCTACATTTTAGCTTTAGTTGATTCACGGTGAGCGCAGCTTACGGTGTAACAGACACTAGGATTCCCCACACCTGTACCAAAGTACTGTGTTGATTAGCTCACATAGGGTCTACATTGCACTCTCTTAACAAAAAATTAACAAAGAGAGAGGAAAATGAAGAAACTCCAAATATTAGTCTCATTCACAACCCTTCTGCTGCTGATGTTTAGTTCGGCTTTGTATGCGGCTTGTGTGGATACTGTTGTCTTGGTGCATGGTAATACCGCTTCACCATCAAGTTGGGATAACACATTTAATTTGCTTCGTAGTAAAGGTTATTCCAGTTCGCAGATTATTCGACCGAGTTGGGGCTCTAAAACCTGTGCTGCGTGTAATAATCATAGTGGTTCTGAAGAAACGCCGGTAAGACAGGCGATTGTTGATGCGCTGAATAGCAGTTGTACGGGTAGTATTGATATTATCGGTCACTCGATGGGAGCAACGTTAGCTGCGCAACAAGTGAGCAAACTTGGTGTTGCTTCTTCGGTTGATTCGTTTGTGGGTATTGCGGGTGCTTTTAGAGGCTTACGTAGCTGTGGCTTCTATCCGTTCAATGTGCCGACTTCTACCTGTGGTTCTGCGGGTTTGTCTATCAGTAGTCCATTCTTAGACGGTATTTTTGGAGACCCATTTGGGCGACGTATGTATTCAATTAAGAGCTTAATTGATCAAGTGGTTTGCTCTACCGGTTTCTGTACGGTTAGTGGTGTGCATAGTAGTCGCATTCCCGGTGAGAACGGCAGTGTAACTTTGGCTTTAGGGCATTTTGGTTTGCAAACTGATACCGCTCAGCGTCAGTATGATCTCATTCGGTAAGTTAGGTATTAGCTTTACGAACTGAATCGCTATTCGGCTTCGAAGATGTTGTTGTGTGAAGCCGAATATCTATTAATTTACTAAGACTTGAAGTGCTGTATAAGGTGTTCAATAAACAAACTGACCTTGGTTGATAGGTGATTACGGTGCGAATAGATGGCGTAAACTCCACCACGCATCAACTCCCAATCATCTAAAACCGAAATAAGTTGCCCACGTTTCAACTGTTCTTGAATGATAAATGATGGACACATTCCGATGCCAAAACTATTTTGTATAGCCTCAGAAATGGCTAAGGGGCTATTAATGTTAAAACGACCTTTAATTTTTATTGATGTAGAGCGGTTTCCTTTTTTGAAAACCCAAGGCTGACCTGGACGATAGACAGTGTCGACAAGTAATTGATGAAGGTTTAAATCTTCAGGAGTGTTGATTGGGGCATGTTTCTCTAAGTATTCTGGCGTAGCGCAAATTTTTAGACTCATGTCATCCAGCTTTCTTGCAATGTAACTTGAGTCTTCAAGATCCCCTATTCGAATGGCGATATCAAAGCCGTCGTCAACAAGGTTAACGTAACGGTCTCCCATATGAATATCAAATTCAACATCGGGATAGGAACGCATAAAGCTAAAAACAGCAGGAATTAAGTTATTCATTGAAAATGCTTCAGATGGGATAGACAACCGAAGCAACCCTTTGGCAGTTTGATGTTTGTCCCGCACTGATTTATCTAATGCATCGAAGTCTTCTAATAACAATTGGCAACGCTCAAAGTAAGCTAGCCCTTCTTCTGTAGGGCTCATCTTTCGGGTTGTTCTGTATAACAATCTAACGGCGAGTTCTTCTTCAAGTTCAGACACTGCGCGACTGATCATGGCTTTAGATGTTTGTAGCTTTGTTGCAACTGCCGAAAAGCTACCCTCTTTAACGACTTGGCAATAGATTTGCCTTGCGCGCAATTTATCCACGTTGTAAATCCAACTCTATTGTTTCAAATATTGTATCTATTATTTTCAATATGACCTAATTGTTTCAATTTTGTCTTGTGTGTATGCTTCTTGCGCTGTTCCTGTCAGCCAGATTTAAGTTAGTCGTTATTCAAAGAACATTTAGGAAGTCGTTATGAACTCTGTATTAAAATTATTTATCGCTGGCGCATTCGCTGCTGGTATCTCTCATGCAGCTTTGGCGGTTGGTTTAACCAGTCCGGGAAAGTACGTGATTGATCAAAACCATTCGGGTGTTACTTTTGAAGTTGGTCACCTTGGGTTTACAAAAATAGCGGGGCGCTTTAATAATGTCAGTGGTGATATTACAGCCATGGCTAATAAATCGTCGTCTCTTAATGTCACTATCAAAAGTGCGAGTATTGACACTAATCATGATAAGCGTGATGACCACCTACGTAGTCCGGACTTTTTTAACGCTAAGCAGTTTCCGACTATTTCGTTTTCGAGCGTATTAGACATTGAAAACGCTAGCGGCCAAGATGCTATCGAAGGAAAGTTAACATTGCTGGGCGTCTCTAAACCAATCACCTTGCATGTAGAGAAGGGTAACGAAGGTAAAGATCCTTGGGGACTTTATCGAGTGGGTTATACAGCGACTGGTGTAGTGAAACGTAGCGATTATGGAATGAACTTTATGCAAGAAGGCATTAGCGATGACATACAAGTTACGATCAATATAGAAGCGATTCGACAATAAGTTTCGTTGTAACGAGAGGCAACCATGATCCTGTCACTTTTACTCGTCACACTGCTTATTCCTGTATTTGCAACGTTAGGATTGTCGTCTCTATTTTGGCAATTGTCCAAGACTCGTGTTGAACTAAATTTGATAGCTTACGCTATTTGGTTGCCTCTCTATCTTTGGGTTATTCAGCTTCCAGACTTCCCTCCTAAACAAGCGGTAGATTGGTTATGGATATACCTTTTTCTTGGTAGCTTGGGGCTGATATTCAAAACGCGTTTGGCTAATTTAACTCGTGTTAATGCGGCTTATCAGGTTGTTATCTTTTTAATTGTAAACGTTGCCATGATTTGGCCAGCAATCAGTTATGAGGCGTCCCTTTCGAGCCATTGGCTTATTTGGCTAGAAGTTTTAGTTTTTAGCCTGTCAGTGAGTTACCTGTTAGTAAAGCTTGCTTTAAAACGGATAGCGGTAGATAACGCTACTGCATTGAAATACTTGCATGCCCACTTATGGTTGGTTTCTGGTGTTCTTGGTGTTATCACTATTGTGACTGGGAGCTTGCTCATTGGGACGCTTTTAATGGCTTTATCATCTACTCATTTTGCCGTGTATTTGTACTCTATATTGAACCGACATATGAAAGTTAAACTCGTAACTACAGGTTTGCCTTTATCTTACGGATTAGTATTTCTTCTATTATTGATATCAAGAGTTTATGTTGAAATAAGCTTTACGAGCACGTTGTTATTGGTAGTTAGCCTCAGTTTGTCTGCATATATACAACTTAAAGAACCTAGTTCTTCATCTCAGTATCGCTTGGTTCATTTTATCTTTATATCCTGTTTAGGTTTGGCAGCCGGCTATTCAATTTATTTAGAAGTTTTGAGTGTTTCAAATGATGCTTACTATTAAGTAACCTGAAGTGAGTAATAGAACTTAGGATTAGGATTAATAAATGATGTTCTGTAAACGAGAAAACTAGCCAATGACAAATACGCGTAGACCTAAAAATGTACATCAATACTATCATGCACACGTTTATTTTGATGAAAGCACTTTAGTTGATGCTACCCAGCTTTGCCAAAGAGTAGGCAATGAGTTTGGTTTGGCTATTGGAAGAATTCATCAGAAACCAGTTGGGCCACACCCTAAATGGAGCTGTCAGATTACCTTTGCACAAGAGCATTTTTCTACAATTATCCCTTGGCTCGAACATAACCGCCAAGGTCTTACGGTTTTTGTGCATGGACTAACAGGTGATGCTCTTAAAGATCACACCGATTATGCGTACTGGTTGGGAGAAAGCGTGGAATTAAACTTATCGATGTTTGGGGGGTAATAATGTACACCAAGGGGTGGCTTGGCAGGTATAATTACCTTTTTTAGTGGATAGTATGTTGATACCACATTTAAGTTGATCTGCTAAAGATAATATTTTAACCAATAATTATATAAGGTAAAGCTTTGTTTAATGATGTGTTTGTGAAAGATATTAAAACCTTTTTTGATTCTCTTAGGAATATAGGTATATGTGCCGCTCTTACGCTCGGCTTGCCATTCGTTCAAAATGCTACCCCAATGATTTTCGATAGCCTTTGGCTTAAGCGTTTATTTGTATCGTTTCTTATCGGAATAGTCGCGGGTTTGTATGTCCTAAACCTTGTTTGGTTATTCAAATGCCTTGAGAGTGAACCAAAATTTAAAGTGTTAGACTTCACTGGATCTTGGATAACGATGGCTCTGGCAACCGTGGCCATTGGTGGAACTACTTTTATGCAAGTTCTCGAAAAGCTTACTATCTTCTTTTGGTAGTATTTTAAGGGTAGATTTGCTTTATGTAGCTCAATTCATTCTTTGCTTTGATATCATTTGGATTAAGTTCGAGGCATTCCTTGAGTTTTAATCTCGCCTCGTCCAATTTTCCCAATTCGATAAGGCTGTAACCTATCCCACGCTTAGCTCTTCCTAATTCCTCATTTTTTAAATGACTGGGAGTAAAGTTATCTGCGTTTTCTTCGGCCTGTTTATAGGTATTTAATGCCTTTTGAACGTCGCCTTTGATTTGATATATATGTGCTAGTTCTGAAAGGTAAGCTGCGTTAACGGGTGAAAACTCTACAGCCTGTGTGACGTACTTTTGTGCTTTGTCAACGTTGTTGAGTTCTAGGTAACTATAGCCAATAAGGTAATTAGTCTCTGCACAGGGGCTTTCTTCTACTGATGTAGCAACTTGTTCGAATGAGGCTTGTAAAAGATAGAAAAAACGCTCATCAGGTGTTCGAGCAATGTAAATTTTACTACCGTTTGTCGCATTTTTTGCTCGGCATTGTTGTTCGGCTTTAAGCAGTACTTGTAGCGCTAGCGTTGGCTTTTTTTCTGCTAGTCGCTGATAACCTTGTTCGAGTAATTCAGCTGTCGTGGCTGGCTTTGAGCTTTTGGGTATCTCTTTAACACCCGACGTTGTGCATGCTGCGAGCAATAGTATTAAAATAATTGTAGTGAATCTCATCATTAATCTCCTTACTCAACAGCGTTAGCCTCCAAAGGCTTCTTATTGTCTATATTAAACTGATAATAGATATCTAGCGCATTGTTTAAACCACTCACTGCTTCTAAATATAGCTTCGGTAACAGCTGATATCGTAGCGCGACTTCAGAAGCAGAATCAAAGACACCAACACCGTATCGTAGTTGTACGCCTGGAGCGATAGAACCTGATACAGCAACTTTAGTATCGTTCCCCTGACCGCTGGTGGCTAGTGCAAAGTCTTCAATACCTAGTTTAGAGCCTATTTTTGTAATTTTGTTCTCGCCTTTACTTAAACCGAAGCCTATTAAAGCGTTGGCCAATGCTGCATCGTTAGAGCTTTCGCCTGTATCGTCAGAGTTGGATATACTTTGTCCTCGGAATAGATAGGAGAGAGCTTCTGGCTGCTCCAATTCAGGGACTGAGAAAACGGATATTTGTGGTTTATGGCTTAAGCCTTCAACCCGTAACCCCGCTATTACATCATTTGCCGTTTTCTCTGGATTTCTAATGGCTTCAATATTCAAGAAAGGACTATCAACGGGGCCATTAAACTGCACTTCGCCTTTTCGAATATCTAAATCTTGTCCATAAGCTCGATAGCGCCCGTTAACCAAATTGAGCTGGCCATCTCCAATAATGGTCCCGCGGTTTTGTGTAATCAGTAAATCGCCCTGAAGATCGGATGTTAACCCAAAAGCGTCAACTTTGACGTCATTAGCTTTCGCTTCGTCGACATTGATTTTCAAATCTATCTCTAAGGCGAGTGTGGATGCTTCTTCTTGGGTTTTATTCACAATAACAACATCATCTGATGGAGATAAAGCACTAGGCGGTAACTCCCTGACTTTGACTCTAGCATAAGGAACAGACAAGCTACCTTTGACACTTAGTGTCTCTTCTGTAAACGTTATATTGATGTCAGGAGATATTTTTGCACGGATAAGGTTTTGATGTTCTATCTCCATATTTTCACCCCGGACAGTGACATTACCAAAGGGCTGATCTTGCCAGTCTACGCTGCCCTCTACTTGCCCTAAACCGTTGCCGAACAAATAGGTGCCAGACAAGGTGGCCGCTTCGTTTTTAAAAGTCAGTGTTTGGTTAACTTGGCTAATCTTAGAGGGTAATACGGGGCCTTCGAAATTGCCGTCTTCAAGTTTTAGCTCTCCCCTTAGTAGAGGCCTAGTTAACATACCCGACAGCTGAAGTTTGGAGTTAATGGTTCCACTGAGTCGCGTGAGTTCAGGTATTAAATCTTCAAAGTGGGAAACGTCAAGTTCGATAAGGTTGACTGTCCCGTTGAGTGTTCGGTCGCCCTGAATATCACCTACATTGAGTTGCGTGCTTAGCCGACCCAGTTGTTCACTTATCATAGATAAATCAATGTCTGCTTGTTGGTTATCAATGGTTGTTGTGGACGTCAGCTCCTGTAAATGAAAAGCAGCACCTTCATCGCCGATTGTCCAAAGAGCTGGTGTTAGTGCTGTATTTAAGGTGAGAGTGGGTAAGTTGTCACTAAATGAGCCCTTTGCATCGAAGCTCAGTAAGGTATCACTTTGAATAGGTGCTAGTTCAGGCGCTACTCCGTGCAATACACTGACGATGGGGAACTGTTGCCCTTCTATATCAAAATTAGCTTGATTATTATTGAAGCGAGCGTCTTTGATGCAGAGCTCAGATGATTTATCAATCCAACAATGTGCACCTAATACATAGTGTGCATCTTGCCAGTTTACTAGAATTTGAGGCTGTGAATTGTCTAGTGTAAAAGATGCGATATCTGATACCACTTCTCCATTAAGCCATTGACCGTCCCATTGACTTAATGAGTCGTTTAACCCGCCACTAAGACTGGTACTGAATAGGATCTTCTTGTTTGCGATAGAGATATTAGAAACGTGTTTCTTGGTTGTGCCAGTTAAGTTAAAACGGATGTTGTCTAATTGTTGTTCTGCAGCAGTTAGGTCATTAATGCTGAGTTCGAGGTTGATCGGTTTCTCAGAGGCAAGGTCTTCATTCCAAGCTGTACTGCCGTTAGCCGTGATATCTTTTACGGTTAAATCATTGAAAGTCAGTGAACTGCCGATTAAGTTGAACTGTGCTTGAGGTTTGGTGAGCGATCCTGTCAGTATTGACTCCATATTGACTTTTCCGCCAAGTGTTGGAAGAAGTTGTTCTAAATCTCGAGCAGCGACAATAAGTTTGGCTTTAAGATCTTGCTTTGGGCTTACAGTTGCTTCTATATCAACAGTATTATCGCCTATTGCGATGCTTAATTCGGGTAAGTCCAAACCTGATGCAGAGTTAAACGTACCTTCCCCACGAGTTAGCAGTTCATAATCTCGCCATTGTCCCGTCATATCAAGATTGTTCAGGCTAATATTGTATTGTTCACCGTCAAAGTTTGCTTCGTATTGCGATTGTCCAGAAAGGTTGGCTTCGAGTTCTGGCCAAAAGGTGTGTGGTTGAATAGCGTTAAAATTCAAAGCACCTAGCCAATGAATGGCATTGTCGATGGTTAGTTGTCCAGTTGCCTTCAATTGCCCATCGAGTGTCTTAATTAGTAGTTCTTCTAAAGACGCGCTTTTTTGATTACCTGATAAAGCGAGTGACAACTCTGTTGCCGGAATACTTTCTCCGACAAGTTGTGTTTCTAACGCTACTGAATAACGTTGGATATTCCCCTTTATTGAAAAGTTGCCATTGTCAGATTGGTATTGGGCGGGTAGGCCGGTTGTTGGCCAGGCTAGGTTATGCCAACTAAATAAGACGCTAAGGGGCAAGTCTTCAGATGTAATGTCAACCGTTGCTTCCATGTTGGCAGCTACTTCCCCTTCTGTTCCTATAGTGAGGTGTAAGTCTGCTGGAGAACCTTGAGATAGAATGTTTGTAACTAACGGTTGTTGGCCGTACTCTGTCGCCAGGTTTAACTTAATCTGGTGCTGTAACGTTGTCTTTAGTTGAGCAGTAAGTGCTAACTGACCTAATACATGATTGATTGTTAAATGCTTTATGTTGAGTTGTTCTTCGTCTATTGCTACCGCAGTTGAAACACTGTCAATAGCCGCTAACTCTTTGTCACCTTCATTAACGATAATGGGACCCAACTCGACGTTCTCTATTAATCCAATAATAGGGAAAACTAGCGGGCTAAGCGTCGGAGGTTCGTATTGCCAATTTGCAATATCTTCAGGGCTGAATGGCTTTTTCTTTATCGGTGCTGACGAGTTACTTTGTGGCTCAGGAAGCGTTATATCTATATTCTTCCACGAGAAATTATTAACGCTCAGTGTGTTATGCATCGAAAACGACGTTTCCAGTTTTTTTAATGTTAAAGCAATGGTGTCTTCAACGTCGATGTCGATTAACGATAGTGCTATACGATCAACCGAAATACTGAGAGGTAAAGTGATTAAGCCGGGTGCTTGGCTTGTCTCAGTTGCAGGTTCGTTTGTGGGGATAACTTTAGCGGCAATTGAAGAACTCGATATTTCTTCAATGCAAACCTTCGCTTGGAAAAAGCATCGCCAATCTATATCGAGAAGAAGATCAGAGACAGATACATCTAAACCTTCGGCTTTCCAATCAAGTTGTTTAAGCTTTAATGTGCCAGTCAAACTACCTGAGTCGTGTTGAACCGTCAGTGCAGATAGGCTTTTGTCTGCCACAAGCAGTAAGCTTTGGGTTCCAATCGGCGTAGCAATAAAAAATAGTAGTAGTGCGATTAAAGCACCAAAAATAATAAGCGCAATTCGAGATATTTTACGGGTAAGAGTTCTCATAATGCCGGCCCCATTGAAAAATGCAGCCTTAACGTCTCATCGGTTTCACTATTTCCTCTTGCTAAATAAAGTCTTATTGGTCCGACCGGAGATAGCCAACTACCGCCTATACCATAAGAATATGCGGTGTCTTCGAAAGGGTCCTCACTGGCATTACCTGCGTCGACAAAAGTAGCGATACGCCAATTGGGGGCGATAGGATAAGAATACTCTGCGCTGGCCACTGATAAGTACCTGCCTCCGGTTAACTCACCATCTTCGATGGGTGATAAGTTCTCAAAGCCGAATCCCCGAATGCTTTGGTCTCCTCCGGCGAAATAACGTAGGCTTGGGGGAACTTGACTAAAGTCATCTGTTGCAATGGCTCCGAGCTCAGCACGCAAGGTTAATCGGTGTTTTTCGTAACTACGGATCCACTTTGACTCTATGCTCACCCTGAAAAGGTCGATGTCAGATATCACACTTTTACTCGTCCCTTCGATAGTAATTCTTTGTCTGTCGCCCCAACTAACATCTAGGCCACCTCTGCTGCGACGTCGACTTAATGTTCCTCCTGGAATAAGTAATGACGTAGATTCTCTCGCGGCACTACCTTGAGTAAAGCTTTCTTGTTCTAAACGTAAAAACCCGATCTTGTTCCAAGAGCCTTGTCCTGATCCCCAATGTCTTTGCGCACTAGCTGTTAGTGTTTCGCTTTCTGTATCATTATTGTCTTCAGCTTTAAAACCTACCTGAAAACTGAGGTAGTTATCTAACGGGTCTTCTAGGGGGATTTTATAACTTGCACGTAAGTTTTGCTCCAATGCTGAAGCGAATAGCTCTGTTGAAAAACTGTGCCCTTTAAGATTTACCCATGGGCGCTCCCATTTAAACTGAGCTCTTGGCCCTGTATCTGTTGATACGCCACCACCGATATTAAAGATGTCTCTGGGTTTATCTGTTGCAATAACTTCAATCGGGATTAGGTTTTCAGTTGCTTGCGTTAATACAGGTCGGGCGACGACTTGTTGAAAATAACCAATAAGCTTTAAGTTCTGGTTGAATTTTGCGAGTGCCTCTGCGTGGTAATAATCACCTTCTTTGAATGTGAGTACTTGATTGATTAGTGTCTTTGCACGAAAGCCTTTAGGTAGCTTCAGCTGCCCAAACTGGTAACGTTTTCCTGCATTGAGGATGAGTATTATAGAGGCCGTATTTTGTTCCGTATCAATATGTATTTGCTGTTCTTCAAACTTGGCATCAAAGTAACCCCTCAATTGTGTGAGTGACAGTAAGCTTGATTTAGCCGATGAGTATAAACCGTGCTGCAAAGGTGTACCTACGGCGAGTGGGAATTGGTCAATCGCAAGTTGAAGTTTTTCATCAATAGGATCATCTATAATGAGCTCTACAATCCTGTTGGATACTTTAATTTGCGGGCCGTGATCTAATGAAATCTTAAGTGTGTCACAGGACTTTTCTGATAGAACCATGTTTGAAATGCTAACATTGTAATACCCAAGAGCTTGTGATGCCTTTTTGATTGAGGTTTCTAACAGCTCTTCAAAACTGGTCGATATTTCGCAGCTTGTTGGCGGCTCTATAATCGCGAGGTGGGCTGCAATATTGTTATTGACAGCTTTGTCCTCCCCACCTTCAATTTTCACATTGATGGCATAAGAAAAAGGTGTGTATGGGAGTGCTAAGAGTGAAGCACAGAGGAAAATGTAACGTAACAAGAGTAACCCTAATAGTTGCCGCTAAAACTAGCTATACCGTATTGATTTATTGCGGCTTTTGCGCGATCTGACATATTATCATTTTTTAGGAAAAATAGTTTGCGACCATACAAATTATGTTCACGAAGTGCATTTTTGTAGTATTTGTCAAAAAGCGTGTAAAATTGTCCGTTGCTTATCGCCAATTTTAGACCTTTCTCGAGCCTTTCCTTTAGTCTTTCTTCGGCTTTACTGACATAAATAAAATCAGCCAATGGGTAAATGAAAGCGATGCTTTTTTCAATACTTATATTGGTATTAGGGTGTGCGGTCAAGTCTTCAGTCACCTCTTTGATGCTTCGTGAGAAGCAGTCAAACCGACTTTTATCCAGCATGGAGTATAAATCCTCTGTAATGGGGGAGGTTGTTACTGGCAGCTTATTAAAGTTTAGAATATCTTTATCAGGCCAATGTGCGCCCACGCCGATATACATCTTATGCTTTCTGAAGTCTCTTAGCGTATTTACGTTATCAAAGAAGCTTTCATTTCCTTTTTTTACAAGGCAAATCCTGAACCCTGTTAACCCTCTTTCTAACGGGATATAAATAGTATTTGTACTTTGTTCTCTTTGAAGGTTTACCGCTGAAATAATAACGTTGATTTCATTGGGCTTGTCTATGTTGGCAAAAGCCCTACCTTGCTCGAGCGGTGCTGATGGAACTATTTCGTAGTCACCGTATTCAGCTTTAGTAAGCTCAGCAGCTAATTGCACAAATGCGAGATTAGATTCTGTTTCGTAGTTTGATTTCCACAGTACAATTTTATCTTTGGCTAACGAGCAAGTAGAGTAAGTAAGCATCAATATTAACGTAAAAATAATCGTTGCTAGTGAGGGCATTACCTTGGCCCTTCACTAAAACTTGCAATACCGTAACGATTGATTGCTTCTCGTGCTTCGGGGGATATATTATTGTTTTTTAATACTAAGATTTTCCGAAAGTAGAACTCATATTTTTGGAGTGAGTCAGCATAAAAATGTGTAAATAAATCGAAGTAGCTTCGGTCTTCGATAGCCATTTTCAAGCCATAATCTAATGCTTCATGTAGCCTTTGGGCCCCCTTCTGAACATAAATAATATCAGCAAAAGGGTAAATGAAAGCTAGCCGTTTTTCTGCACTAAACTCAGGGTTTGCCATTAGTTCGTCATCTATTTCCATCATGCTACGACTAAAACACTGAATTTCATTATCTGACAACATTGAAAGCAAGCCTTGATTGCTGTCGGTATGTTTAACAATAAAACCATTATCAATCATAATGTTTCTGTCTGGCCAAGCTGACCCGAGGCCAACATATAACTGATTATCTGCAAATTGACTAGCTTGCTGAACATCGGTGAAAAGTGATTGATTCTTAGGTTGGATCATACAAGCTCTGAAACCAAGTAACCCACGTTCTAATGGAATGTATATGGGTAAAAGGTCATTTTCTTTTTGTATATCAGTGCCAGAGACAAAAACATCTATTGTCTGATTGAGGCGAAGAGCTTGAGTCGCGTTATTTAACGTATCTATCTCGACTCTTGATAAAGTTATCTTCCCGTACTTAGGCTCTGCTTTTTTGATGGCAAGTTTAATAAACGCGAGTGTTTGGGCGCGATCATAGTTCTTATCCCATAGGCGTAAAGAAAGCGTATTGGCTTCTTCAGAATAAGAATCAAAACTGAGAATGATTAAAAGCAAGCTCATTATCATTCTTATGTTGGTTACGCTCGGCATGGCTAAATGAGAGTCACATGGTTATATAAAAACAACATAGGAGGTAAGAATATAATGATAGTCCGTTAAAATGTCGATAATGGTTGCCTTTGTATAGGCATTTATTTTTATAGTTCGAACATAAACTCTTTGATATTAGTGTTAATCATCGAGATTGGTATAAGATAACCTTACTATTTAGATGTGTGTTTTATTATGAGAATTTTTGCGCTAATAGCATTACTTGTTACAAGCTTTTTGTCACTTGGTGACCCGATAGAGGTTACGCTTTATGCTGACAATAGTTACCCACCGTACAGTTACCTAGAAGACGGTAAAGCGGCAGGTGTTTACGCAGATGTTGTAAAAGCTGTAGCTGCAAGCTTGCCTGAGTATAATATTACGCTCGTTGCGGATAAGTGGGAAGTTGGAAAAACTAAAGTGCAAGCGGGTGAAATACTTGGCTTGGTAGGTGCCTATTTTCATGGGCATGATTGGCCCTATATGTACCCTTATTCATATCCAATTAATCAAGAGACAGTGGTTACTGTTTGTAGCGAGAAAACGTTCAATAAGAAAATAAAAAATTGGCCTGTTGAGTATAAAGGGCTATTGGTTGGGAATGTTGCTGGATACGATGGGTGGTTAGGTGGCGAAGTGAGAACTAAGCATAATACGACCCACGTAAATTTTTTAGAGGTTCCTTCTGCTGAGTTAGCATTAAAAATGGTGGTTAAAGGTAGACTAGATTGCACTTTATTTGAGAAGTCTGTTTTCCACTGGACCCTAAACAGTTTGAAAGAAAGTAACCAGTTTTCTGCAGCAACTGATGAAATACCGTTTATTACCTCAGTATTGACGGGAGAACTTATCCACATTGGTTATTCAGCTAAAGCATTAAAAGAAAATACGTTTCCATATGCTGACGATTTCCTGAAGAAGATCGACATCGCACTTTATAAATTTAGACGTTCAGGAATGCTGAAGGATATTTATATGCGTTATGGCATTGAATAGCGTCGTTATGTATTATCGGGTTTAAGCGTTAAGTACTTTTAAAGTTGCGCTATTAATAATTATCTATAGTAAGGGATTTTGATGTTTTTAAGATTAGATAAATGGCTTTTAGTATTAGTCGGTGTGTTTTTCTTGACTGCCTGTTCCAGTATTCCACTTACAAGCTTGTACAAACTTTATAAATTGGACCCGTACGCTATCGACCCTCAACAGTTTCGGCTTATCGTACGAGTGCATGAAGCGATATCTATACGCAAAGGGAATGTTTTGATGAAGCTTGGCTATAGCGCTGAGGAGAATAGCTTAATCATTGATGACACCTATCTTTTTGAAGTGGAACGCAATGGTTCTTTACCAGCAGACGTGCTGGATGATAGGGAACCCGGCGAAGCACTCACACTCCTGAAGCTGTCGGATGCAGATGCCGAACAGTTAGCTGAGACTCAAAAACTATTACAACCTCACCTAGAAGCAAAAGACAGTACGGGTGGCTTCGACTTTACAATTACAATTAAAGATATTTGTCTTAGTCGGCCGTTACCTGCGGGTAAAGCACTGTTGACCATTTACTTACAAAGCGAAGTTGAAGATGGCTTTTTTGTTTTCTTGAAGAACTTAGATATGCGTAAAAAGCGCAAAGATGCCGATGGCACGATCGACGAGATACCGTTATGCATAGACGAATCAGTAAAGCCCAACTAGAGTAGTAATGATAAGTAGTTATAAAAAATTAATTACAGGCTCCGCTAATTCTATCTCATGGTGAACTTTTTATGTGTATTTTGCTTCTTAACATGTTCAGTAGTTATTCAATGTAAGGGATTTTGATGTTTTTAAGAGTAGATAGATGGCTTTCTGTATTAATAGGTACGCTCTTTTTGACTGCTTGCTCCAGTATCCCCATCACTAGTTTGTACAAGCTATATAAATTAGATCCATTTGCTATCGATCCTCAACAATTTCGACTTATCGTGCGAGCACATGAAGCTATCTCTATTCGTAAAGGGAATGTCACGATGAAGCTTGGTTATAAAGCTAATGATGATAGCTTAACCATTGATGATACGTATCTTGTAGAGATTGAACGCAACGGCTCTTTGCCCGCAGATGTTTTGGAAGATAAGGAACCAGGAGAGGCGCTGACGTTAATGAAGTTGTCGACTGTTGATGCTCAGCAAATGGCGGATACATTGAAGCTCCTGTCACCGTATGCAGAAAAAGAAGGCGCAGGGAAAGGCTCCTTTTCCGTTAGCGTTAAAGATATTTGCCTACATGAACCGTTGCCGGCGGGTAAATCACTATTGACAGTTTATCTGCAAAGCGACGTTGAGAAAGGCTTCCTTGTTTTTCTGAAGAATGTAGACATGCGTAAACAGCTTAATGAGACAGATAGCAAGCTTGATGACTTTCCATTGTGTATTAACGAATGAGTAATGCCCAGCTAAAGCAATTCACTACTGAGCACTCTATTAGTGTAGAAAATAGTAGCGATGTTGAATCAATACCTTTAACGCTAGAGCAACTGTGGCAGGGGTTGGTTTTAAAATTGACTCATCCTCAACGCTTTAATGATCAAGTAGGGCACTGCCATATTCAATGGTTAAACGATAGGCAGTTTATTCGAGAACAACAATTCCCAGCCTTCGTTGTCGAAGATAAAGTCACACTAACACCAGAAAAAACTATTCATGTGCAGTCTTTGGCGTCTGTCATAGAAACATTTGAGCTTATCATTACAGTAGAGCAGGTGTTAGAAAGTCAGTTCTTATTGCACTACAAATACAAGCGCTCATCTGCTAACGAGGGCGGGGTAGACATCAATCGTTATTTGGCCGAAGCTTATAAACAGGAAGATGAGGCGTCAATTAAACAAATAAAAACGTTGGTACAATCAGGCCAGCTTTAATCACTCATAAATAGGTACATCAAAGACGATGAGTATGGACAAAAAAGTACTTGTCGGATGAGTGTTGTGTTATGTTTTTGCACTATGTCTTCATACCTTTGATTTTAAGTCATCAACATGACTGCTCATCACTTAGGGCCTTATTATATTTAGGATTCATTTTTGTCTCTGACGCTTGAAAATATTAATCGACGTGTTGATGGAGAAGAGCACCTCAAGGATATCAACTTAACGCTTGAACCTGGACAACTGAATGTTGTTTTAGGGCGTACTTTGTCAGGTAAAACGTCCTTACTAAGAATGATTGCCGGACTAGACAAACCTGATACTGGCAAAATCTTAAGTCGTGGAAAGGACGTTACGGGTGTCGCGGTGCAAAAGCGTAACATCGGTATGGTCTATCAGCAGTTTATCAATTACCCCAATTTAACCGTATACGACAATATTGCCTCGCCACTTAAGCTTGCTAAAGTGGATGCAAAATCTATTGATAATCGAGTTAATGAAATTGCTGAACGCCTTCGTATTGAACAGTTTCTTTCAAGTTTACCGTTGGCTTTATCAGGTGGACAACAGCAACGCGTTGCGCTAGCTAGAGCGCTGATTAAAGATGCCGATATCGTCTTACTTGATGAACCACTAGCGAATCTAGATTACAAGCTAAGGGAGTCGCTTAGGGCTGATCTCAGAGATTTGTTTGCGCAGCGTAATAGCTTAATTATTTATGCAACAACTGAAGCTCAAGAGACACTCGCGCTAGGAGGACATTGTGTTTTGTTGCATGAAGGGCAAATATTACAAACAGGTGTAACTGCTGCGCAGTTTCGTCAGCCGGTAAACCTCAATGCTGCCAACTTATTTAGTGAACCTCCTTTGAATACCTTGAAAGGTGAAATTAAGGACGGTAGGCTCAGTTTGCTAGATTTTCCTAGTATCAAACCGCCTAATCACCTAAATGCGCTACTCGATGGACAATACACCTTTGCTTGGCGTCCGAGTCATGCCCGTTTAATAAAAGATGAAGAGCATGATTTGGCTGTTACGATTGACGTAGATATTGCGGAAATTAGTGCGTCTGAATCTTTTATTCATAGTCATTATCAGGTGGGCAATAGCGAACGCCTGAGTTGGGTTTGGCAAATGCAGGGTATTCATAATTTGCCTAATGATGAAAAAATTACCTTACACATGAGCAGCCGAAAATTATTCGCATTTGCTTTAGATGGGCAATGTATCGCTGTGCCCCAAGCCGCAGAGGGTGCCTGAAGATGGCGGAGATTACTTTACAGAATTTGGCGCATAGCTATCTCAAAAATCCACAATCTGAGCAAGACTACGCATTGCATGCTTTGCAACATTGCTGGAAACAAGGTGGTGCCTACGCTTTATTGGGGCCATCAGGGTGCGGTAAGTCGACGTTGCTGAATATTATTTCAGGCCTTTTACAGCCATCCGAAGGCCAAGTACTGTTTGATGGTAAAACAGTGAATCAACTTTCACCACAGGCAAGGAATATTGCTCAGGTCTTTCAGTTTCCTGTGGTTTATGACGGTATGTCTGTATTCGACAACTTAGCTTTCCCGTTACGCAATATTAAGATGCCGAAAAACGATATCAAGAAAAAGGTGCATGATATCGCTGAACTGATGGAACTGACTGATGTACTTAGCAAAAAAGCAAACAATTTAAGTGCTGATCGAAAGCAAAAGATATCGATGGCGCGAGGTCTAGTCAGAGAAGATGTCTCGGCCATATTGTTTGATGAACCTTTAACCGTTATTGATCCGCATCTGAAGTGGAAACTTCGTCGAAAACTCAAACAAATACACGAGCAGCTTAATATTACGATGCTTTATGTGACGCACGATCAATTAGAAGCAGCCACTTTTGCTGATGAAATTGCCGTGATGTATCAAGGGAAAATAGTACAGTTCGGAACACCGCAGTCACTTTTTGAGCAGCCTAATCACACCTTTGTCGGTTATTTTATTGGTAGTCCAGGGATGAATTTTATTCCAGTAACATGGCTCGAAAATGAATGTACCTTTGCCGAACAGAAAGTCAGTTTAACGGTGTTACAAAAAGAAGCTTTAGCGAATACACACAGCAACAATGTGAAAGTCGGTATTCGCCCTGAATTCATTGAGTTAGCAACAGAATCACATTGTGCAGAGCAAACCATTCACGCGACGTGCACTCATATTGAAGATTACGGTACTTACGCTTTAGTCACATTAAATGTGTTGAATCACAAAGTCATGATGCGTCTAGAAGAAAACGAACAAGTTGCTCTTGGTGATGTACGTATTCACTTTCCGCAAAGTGCCTTAAAACTCTATATCGACGAGTACTTAGTTGGAGAGGCTGTCAATGACTAAGGTACAAAACAATAAAGCGTGGTGGTTGGTTTTACCGGTGTTTTTGCTGGTGGCTTTTTCAGCGTTAATTCCGTTGATGACAGTAGTGAATTACTCGGTTCAAGACATCTTTGACCAAAATACTGCGTACTTTGTGGGTATTGAGTGGTATCAAGAGATGCTACGAGATGAACGATTACGAGACTCGTTGTTTCGGCAATTTGGTTTTTCACTGGCCGTTTTGGCTATCGAAATTCCATTCGGTATTTTTGTTGCACTGATGATGCCTAAACAAGGTTGGCAAGCCTCAGCGAGTTTGATCTTGTTAGCGCTGCCATTGTTAATTCCTTGGAATGTGGTGGGTACTATCTGGCAGGTGTTTGCACGGGGCGACATAGGCTTGTTTGGCTGGACACTCAACACATTGGGCTTTGACTATAACTATACGGCTGATTCGCTAGATGCTTGGTTGACTGTTTTGTTGATGGATGTCTGGCACTGGACATCACTCGTCGCTCTGCTTTGTTATTCTGGTTTAAGAGCTATTCCAGAAGCTTATTATCAAGCAGCACAGATAGATCGCGCATCAAGTTGGTCTATCTTTCGTTTTATCCAAATGCCGAAGCTTAAAGGTGTGTTAGTGATTGCGGTGTTATTGCGCTTTATGGACAGTTTTATGATTTACACCGAACCTTTTGTGCTCACTGGCGGTGGCCCCGGCAGCTCAACGACTTTTTTAAGTCAAACTTTAGCGCAGATGGCTATCGGGCAATTTGATTTAGGGCCAGCTGCAGCGTTCTCTTTAATCTACTTCCTTATTGTGTTGTTGTTATCTTGGTTGTTCTTTACCACCATTACGCAGATGGATAAGGACAAAACATGAATAAACGTAAAACCATAGGTTTGATGACCTACCTCGTATTCGTTTTGTTACCCATCTATTGGTTACTCAATATGTCGTTTAAAACCAATGAAGAGATTTTAGGGAGCTTGACGTTTTGGCCAAGTAACATCACCTTTGACAATTACGTGACCATATTCACTGACGCTAGTTGGTATATGGGTTATGTTAATTCAATGACTTATGTCGCTATTAATCTGGTGATTACACTATTGGTTGCATTGCCTGCTGCTTATGCGTTTAGTCGTTATAAATTCGTGGGTGATAAACATCTATTTTTCTGGCTGTTGAGTAACCGTATGGCACCACCCGCGGTATTCCTACTGCCGTTTTTTCAGTTGTACTCGTCTGTTGGTTTATTTGATACGCATTTAGCTGTTGCTTTAGCTCATTGCTTATTCAGTATTCCCTTAGCCGTTTGGATCCTCGAAGGTTTTATGTCGGGCGTACCACGCGAAATTGATGAGACGGCTTATATTGATGGTTATAGTTTTCCTCGATTCTTTGTGGGTATTTTCATTCCTATGATCCGCTCAGGAATCGGGGTTACGGCATTCTTTAGTTTTATGTTTTCTTGGGTGGAGCTGTTGTTAGCAAGAACACTCACCTCGGTAGAGGCAAAACCGATTTCAGCTATCATGACGCGAACGGTTGGCGCTACCGGTATTGACTGGGGAGTATTAGCTGCAGCCGGTGTACTGACTATTATTCCGGGGGTGTTAGTGATTTGGTTTGTACGTAATCACGTGGCAAAAGGCTTTGCTCTTGGACGGGTATAGGAGCGACAAATCATGTTAAATTGGATGGCGTGGACTCAGCCGACGGCATTATTTTTTGTCGGTATAGCATGTATTTTGATTGCTATGACGATATGGGAAATTAAGCGTCCTTGTGTTGAACGAAAAGGTTGGTTGCCCGTTGCAACAACTCGCGGTGATCGTTTGTTTATTGGCTTGTTATCAAGTGCCTTCATTCATTTAATTGCCATTGGCACGCTAGAAGACGTTAATTTGTACTGGGTTTTAGGTGCTTGCATTGCGTGGGTTGGTGCACTGATAAGATGGGGTTAGAAAGAGAATACTGATGATGAAATTACGTAAAAGCATAATGGCAGTGGGCATGGCCTTAGTCAGCACAGGTTACAGTGCAGTAGCAGACGAAGCAGCAGCTAAAGCTTGGCTAACAAAAGAATTTAAGCAATCTACGCTAACGCCGGAGCAACAGCTTGAAGAGATGCGCTGGTTTATTAAAGCGGCAGAATCATTTAAGGGCATGTCGATTAATGTGGTGTCTGAAACCATAGCTACACACGAATATGAGTCGAATGTATTAGCTAAAGCCTTTACTGACATTACCGGTATAAAAATAACGCATGACCTTATTCAAGAAGGTGATGTGGTCGAAAAGCTGCAAACGCAAATGCAATCTGGTCGAAACATTTATGATGCCTACATCAATGATTCTGATCTTATTGGTACACACTTTCGTTACGGTAAAGCAGTTGCTATATCTGACATGATTGCCGGTGATGCTAAAGACTATACGTTGCCAACCTTAGATCTAGAAGATTTTATCGGGTTAGGCTTTACAACAGCGCCAGACGGAAAAATTTATCAACTTCCCGATCAGCAGTTTGCTAATCTTTATTGGTTCAGAGCTGACTGGTTCGAACGTGATGATTTAAAAACAAAGTTTAAATCACGTTATGGCTATGACTTAGGCGTACCCGTTAACTGGTCTGCCTATGAAGATATTGCCGAGTTTTTTACTAAGCATGTGAAAATACTCGATGGTGAGCCGGTATATGGGCATATGGATTATGGTAAAAAAGATCCATCACTCGGATGGCGTTTTACTGACGCATGGTTCTCAATGGCAGGTGCTGGTGACGCAGGTATTCCCAATGGTTTACCTGTTGATGAATGGGGAATTCGAGTTGAAGGTTGTCAGCCTGTCGGCTCAAGCGTAACGCGAGGTGGCGCCACCAATGGCCCTGCCGCTGTTTATGCCACTCAGAAGTACGTTGACTGGCTACGTGAATATGCGCCACCTGAAGCACAAGGTATGACATTTTCTGAAGCCGGACCCGTACCCGCTCAAGGTAATGTCGCGCAACAGATATTTTGGTACACGGCTTTTACCGCCAGCATGAACAAAAAAGGGCTGCCTGTTGTTAATGAAGACGGTACACCAAAGTGGCGAATGGCTCCCTCACCCAAAGGACCCTATTGGCAAGAGGGTATGAAGCTCGGCTATCAAGATACCGGCGCATGGACCTTCCTAAATTCTACACCTGACAAGAGGCGGCTAGCTGCTTGGCTATATGCGCAATTTACGGTATCAAAAACGGTGTCATTGAAGAAGACGCTAGTCGGGCTAACACCTATTCGTGAATCTGATATCGAATCTGAAGCGATGACCGAAATTGCACCTCAGTTAGGCGGTTTAGTTGAGTTTTACCGCAGCCCAGCGCGCAAGCAATGGACGCCTACAGGTACTAACGTACCGGATTACCCCAAACTTGCTCAACTATGGTGGAAGCATATTGCAGAAGTGGCAAGTGGCGAAACAACGGCACAAAAAGCTTTAGATAATTTAGCAAAAGATCAAGATCGTGTTTTGCAACGCCTTGAACGAGCGAAAGTGCAAGGCGAATGTGGCCCTAAGCTTAATAAGCCGCAAAGTGCTGAGTATTGGTTAAACCAGCCGGGATCTCCTAAAGCGAAACTCGCTAACGAGAAACCAAAAGGACAAACCATTGCTTATGACGAATTGTTAAAAAGCTGGCAAAACTAAAATATTGATCACTGTATAGCCAATGAGTTTCAAGATATACGCAACCAACAACCGTGCATTTTGAAAGGCGATGGATAAACTTAATTGAGAAGAGAGTACAAAAAATGAATAACCATCTGATGTTATGGCCCTTGTTGGTTCAAGTTTTACTGACGATTTTTATTTTTATCATACTGGGAAAACGGAAAAAGCAATCTATTACAGACGGCACCGCTGATAGAGAAGCCGCTGCATTAGACAATAAAGCTTGGCCGGTTGATGTTATCAAAGCATCTAACAACATTGAGAACCAATTCCAGACCCCAGTGCTTTTCTATGCGTTGTGCTTAGCATTTATTGTTAACAGTGGAGTGACCGCAATTACGCTGAGTTTAGCGTGGGTTTATGCAGTAAGTCGTTTGGCTCATGCCTATGTACACATCGGGTCAAACAATGTACCTAAACGTCTACGCTATTTCATGATTGGTGTAGTAAGTCTTATTACTATGGCAGTGATGTTGGGTGTTCAACTAGCAGGCTACTGATACATATCAGTGAAAAGTACGCTGTTCTGATTAATTTACTTAGGACGTTAAATCATGGATGAAAATCCTCTTCAAGAGACAAACATAGTATCACGCGATATCTTGATAGCGGTGTTCTTCAAGGTATTTGGTTTCCGAACTCGGGAATAACTTTAAGGTCTTAATGATACCAATAAGGTGGTATTTACGTTGTCGAACTGTATTGCTGTTTCTAAATTTAAAATTGTCTGTTAAATGGAGTTAATAATACTATGAAAGAGAGCTATCAATATAGAGCTAGAGATGTTGAGAAAAACTCAGCAAAGGAATTCCGGTTAGGTGAAGGGAGAATAAGTGGTTACTTGTCTGTGACTTTGGGGCTATTGAGTTTACTTGCAGTGTTTGCCTATTTGTATCCCTCTTATTTGACAACAACTGAACTAAGACAAATATACGATGCTGAGAAACTACAAAGTGTACTTAAATATGGCATGTATTTCTCGTTGTTCTTTGGTGTCCTTACTTTCATCTTGAATAATGCTGCGTATAAACGCTTAGGGCTTTTAGGTATTGTTTTGACGCTAGTTGGTTTTGCTCTTGGTGGGTACAACGTTCCTGTTGGAGCCGTCGAGGCCAAGGAATTATCAATCGGTGTTGACTGGCTTATCTTAGCTTTTTTAGGTTCTGCAGCCATTTTTATGGCGCTTGAGAAGCTATTCCCTAAATATAAAAATCAACTCATTATGAGGCCTGAATGGGGAGTGGATATGTTCTATTTCTGTTTTAATCATCTCGCTATTTCAGCTATTTTAATCTTCGCAAATAACCATGCGAGTCATTTTGATTGGGCCATAAGTTCTACAGTGCAAGACGCCGTTCGGTCAACGCCATTATTGCTACAGGTTGTAGCTATTATTCTCTGTGCTGATTTTGTTTTGTATTGGGAACATCGGGTATATCACGAAGTGAAATTATTGTGGCCAATCCATGCCGTACATCACTCTATCGAAAATTTAGATTGGCTGGCAGGGTCGCGGGGCCACTTTGTACAAGTTTTCTCAGAGAGAGCCATGGTTATGATTCCTCTCTATCTACTTGGAGCAGATCCAGAAGCATTAAATATTTACGTCACTATTGCAGCGTTACAAGCGATTCTCATTCACTGTAATGTAAATATATCTTTTGGCCCGCTAAAATACATTATCGTTACCCCGCAGTTTCATCACTGGCATCATAGTTCTGAAAAACCGGCAATTGATACGAATTATTCAGCGCATACGGTATTGTTTGATAAACTTTTTGGTACTTATCATCTTCCTGAAAAACATTGGCCTGCCGATTATGGAACAACGAACCGATTACCAAGGTCGGTATTAAAGCAAACACTCTATCCTATATCCGCAAATTGGAAACGATGGAAAAAGGGAAAGCTTGAATAATAGAGGCATGCACTTATGAACAGAGTGACGTTAATAATACTGTTTCTTTACTTTAGCTTACTTGGAGGACATGCTCTTGCTAGCGAAGTTATAGGCTCGTCAGTTAAATATGAATCTTGGCAGAGTAGTTTTGAATCACAAAGCCTGGATGGGTGGTCATATCTACTGAACCAACAAGGTATTCGAGTCCTTGAACGACCTGAGCCTAATGATAAAAATCGATACGCAGCTAAGATAACTATTCGAGGAACGTCAGATTATCTCTGGAATAATAGGGCTGACTTGAATCGAGTAGAGCTGCAATACAAGCCTCAAAAGACCTCTGAAGGTGCTGAACATACGCTTAGGCTTAAGTTTATGCTACCTATGTTGTTCACTAAAGATAGGCACCAGATTCTGTATTGGGAGTCAGATAAAACGTATCGACAAGTTTTTCGTCTGCAGCTTCACGGTGAACGACTGAGTTTATATTCGACTATCCTTGATAAGGAGGTTTGGCATTCGTCAATTGCAGCAAATCAATGGTATGACGTTTATATGAAAATTAGCTGGTCAACAGAAAAAGGAAGTGTGACTCTTCAAATTGATGGTGCCGGCGGAACATTTGATATGCCAACACTCGTAGCCCCTGATGAATCTATGTTTGTGCAGATGGGGATCTTACGGCAGCAAAGTGAACTAGAAGAAACGATGTGGATTGATGAAGTCGCTTTTAGTGTCCTGAGCAAAACGCCTAGTTACCGTACAACGCTATATTGACAATTGAGAGCTCTTCTTCTTTCTATAGTTTGTTGCTGATTGATTTGTGTAAGCTTTGAATCGTCTACCGAAAACGGTGAGTGATTCATAACCTACGTTAAAGCATATTTGTTGCACACTAAGAGTGGTATCTTCAAGTAATGCCTTGGCTATCTCTAGCCGATATTCTTGGACGTAAATTTGTAGTGAGACACCCGTTGCGGCTTTAAAACGGCGGGTGAAGTTGCGTGTGCTAAAACCAAACCGTGCGGTGAGTTCGTTCAAGCCAATAGGCTCTGCGTAGTGTATTTCAACCCAGTCTTGAATCGCTAGTATGCGTGTGTCGTTATGTTGTTTTCTTTCAATTGTATCGACGGTTAAGCGGTGGTAATCACGTCGCGTGCCCATAAGGCAATGCCGTTCACAAAGCTGGGCAATACCATGCCCACAAAATTCTTGAATCAGGTAGATAACCAAATCTAGGCCCGCATTGACACCACCCCCACAATAGAGCCTGTCCTCAACAGTATGCATTTTCTCAGCCTTTAAAAAAACTTTTGGATAACGACGGCGAAAATCATTGGCGAAATGCCAATGTGTTGTTGCGCTGACACCATTAAGTAGACCGGCTTCAGCCATTAGATATGATCCAGTTAATGCACCAAATAGCAAAGCTCCATGGCTGTACTGCTGTCGTAGCCAAGAATATAAAGGTGCGTGTTGTTCCAAATACTGGGAATCTATGCCCCAAATAGCGGGCAAAAGAATAGCATCATAATTCTCCGTTGCTTGCGCAATTGACAGTTGTGGTGTCATTAGCATGCTGCCATATGAGCTTACTGAATCATTAGTTAATCCAACTAATGTTATTGAAATAGATGGCTTTTGTTTTTTGCGTTTTTGGAAGGCTAATGCGGTTTTTAATATTTCTAATGTGAGTGTAATAGAGCCAGCCCAAGCTGAATCGAGAACTAAAATAGCAATGTGCTTCATAGTGATAGTTGTTACATATCGATTTTATGACAAAGCTTCATGTTACTGAAATATACCCCTATTACAATAAGTATGCTTGCTCCATAATGGCCATAACTGTTGACTCAATGTCTCTTGAGAGAGAGAAGGTTCAGCCTTTTTTACGTAATGTATAAATGAGTTAAATCAAATTTGAAGTTAGGGTATCCATGAAAAGTACAGTTAGGCTGAATCCTAGAAATATTCGAGCTTTTGCAGAAAAATCCGATATAAAAGGTGCTTGGCTATTAGGGTTTAATTGGGCATTAATCTTATTTGCATTTGTTTTACCCAGTCTATGGCTTAATCCAGTTACTGTTATAGTGAGCATGGTTATATTAGCTAATCGTCAACTGGGCCTTGCCATTTTAATGCATGAGTGCTCACATTATTCTTTATTTAAAACGCATAAATTGAATAAGTGGCTTGGAAAGGTACTTTGTGGTGCTCCCGTATTAGCAGATTTAGATGGTTATCGCACGTATCACCTTCAACATCATCAAGATGCGGGTACAACAACAGATCCTGATTATCCAAATTATAAGAGCTATCCGGTGACTAAAAAGAGTTTGTTACGCAAAGCGTTAAGAGATTTTACAGGCATAACAGGCTGGAAGACCCTTTATGCTTTATTGCTAATGAATGCTGGCGTGCTGAAGTACGATATGTCTTTTCAGTCAGGCTCTGCAGACAAAAAATTAAGTAGTACTCAAATCGCTAGCAACTTACTTAAGAACCTTGCACTACCTATGCTGGTGCATATAACAATATGGGGGCTATTGGCGTTAACAGGCAACGCGTGGCTTTATCTGTTGTGGTGGGCGAGTTATTTTACAGTTTATATGTTCATTGTGCGCATAAGGAACGCAGCGGAGCATGGGAATGTCCCTGATCTATTAGATAAAAACCCGTTGTTACATGCTCGAACAACTTACGTCAGCTGGTGGGAACGGTTAATCTTTGCTCCGAATTATGTAAACTATCATTTAGAGCATCATTTAAGACCTAACATTCCGTGTTATAACTTGAAGGCATTTCATCGATATTTATTGGATGAAGGACATTTAAAAGATGTAAGAATAGCTAACGGATATATGGATGTTATGCGTCAATTAAGCGCCCGATGATAATATAGCGGGCAAGGACTTCTAACGTACATCGGTGGAAATACATGACGGAGATAGCCGTATGATGAATTCAGTTAAGTATTTTTTAATAGCCGTTGTTTGTTCCGTTATGTCGGTGTCTGTTCTGGCAAAAGGTAAATTGACGGACAACATTAGAATTAGCAGTGAGGAACTTGGTTATGACCTCCAATATAGGGTTTACACGCCAGAAGGAAGTTCATTAAACGCTAATATGCCCGTCTTGTTTATTACTGACGGTCCGGGTTACATCAATCGAGGGCGAGTGAATAAAGTTGCTGATCGCCTCCTTAAAAAACAAAAGATTGAGCCTGTCGTTATTGTTTTTGTTGATGCTCGTAACCCAGAAAATCCTCGAGAAAACCGCAGGAATTCACAGTTTTTCTGTAATAAAGATTATCTGAATTTCTATAAAAATGAACTTATTCCGAGTATAGAAAAGAGTTATTCAATTGCAAAAACTAGAGAAGCAAGGAGCATTCTAGGTGTATCTTTTGGAGGGCTTAACGCTGCTTGTTTCGGCTTAATGGGCTTCGATATTTTTTCTGGTATCGCTATGCATTCGCCTGCTAACCATCCTGTTAAGGCATTACTATCCACCTACCAAAAAGCTGATAAGTTACCCTTAAAAATGTTTCTGAGTACGGGGGTACCCAATGACAACACTGCTGCAAATAGAGCATTTAGGGATGTGCTTCAGAGTAAAGATTATGAGCTAAAATATATTGAAACTGATGAAGGTCATGACTGGAATAATTGGGCACCGTTGGTTGACGATGTTTTGCTTTATCTATACAAAAAAGATGAAAAAGGTACGAACGCGCCTTGATCACTATGCCAACGGATATTCATGGCGTAGGGATAGACCGAATAGTGTGACAGGCACTGTTCAATCTAGATTAAACGGTTTGTAGGCACTAGGAGCCAGAAGTAAAGTTAAGCTTGTCTCGTCTGTTTACGTAAATGAAACATTCTCTAGTCGCCATAAGTATTCTCAGCGGCAATAGAGTGATGCCTAGATATAGTGTTAGCTTATCTAATGTAAACAGTGCTTGTTAGTTTGTAGGTGGTAAAGGTACCGAAATATGATCAAGTGCATACCGCCACTTACCTTTAGCTTTTTTCATCATGCCTGTGTATCGGCCTGTTACGGTTATAGGTTCTCCCCCTGTTCTAGCAATGAATGTCATATCGTAGGTTCCCCAAAAGATACTGGTTTTGCCATGACGTTCATTGTTGTCATGTAATACGATATCGGTCACATCAAATGTCTTGAAGAACTCTGCCCAACTATTTTTGATAGCGTCGCGACCATTGAGCTCCATTTCAGCGACGTTGTATAAAAGGCCATCTTCAAGCCAAAGGTTTGCAATCTTTTCGGCATTGTCATCTATAGCCGCTGCAATGAATGCAGCATCGAGCTCTGCTGGTGTTTTTTGAGCCAAAGCGGGTCCACTCAAAAGTAGTGCTAAGGCTGCTATCGATAGAATTTTTTTCATGTAATTTCTCCAATTAAGTTTTTAACGGTTTGTCTGTTACAACGCCAGTTGTGATCAGTTTTGAGAGTGGGAGTTATAAACTTTGCCACTGATTTTCCATTGCCCATCATGCTTATAAAGCACAAAGAAATCGGTAAAGCGAAAGCCTATCCAATTGATGAATTCGACCTTGGCAGCCGCTGCAGGGCCAGAAATATCTATCCAAGCAATATGATGCTGAACATCTGGCGATTCACTGCCGTCAACAGCATCTTTAAAGGCATCTGCGTCCATATTGAGGAAAGTGCCATTCATGGATCCGACAATGTGAGCATGATCATAAAAAGCACTTCGAATAAGCTCTCCATTTCCTGTTTTTGCTGATGTAATGTAAGGCTGTAGCGCTTCTTCTATTGCTTTGTACTCAGCAAAGTTATGTGCTTCATCACCTTTTGTTTCTGTTGTCATGGTTCTATATCTTCCTATGGTGTTTATATAATCTCGTTTCTGACCTTCATGTCTGTAGGTGTTGTGGGTAAAAAATATTAGTCGCTAATAAAGCCTTTTAAAGCTTGTTCAACTAACTCAGGTTTTTCTTCAAGTCTTGCAATTAGTAATGACCCCTCTAGTGCGCTAACAAACCTAAGTGATTGCTCTGTAGCATTCGTTTCAGTATGTCCTATAGCTATAAACTGCCTTGCTAGCCAAGTTCTGAAGTTAGCGAAATATGCAACTAATCGCCTTCTTACTCCTGAATTCAGTGATTGTAACTCTGCTGACATCATCCCGCACATGCAAAACTTTTCATCTTTGATGTAGTTTTGGAAATACTCAATAAGAGCCATGAGTCGTTGTTGTGGTGTTTCCATACTTCGGTCAAAGCTCTCAAAGGCTGTATTATGCTCATCACTAATACGTTCAACCAACGCTACAGCTAAATCAGCTTTGGCTTTAAAGTGATAATGTATACTTGAGTGTTTAATGCCAATGCCATCGGCTAGATCTAGATAACTAAAACCATTAAACCCTTTAGTTTGTGTCAGGCGTTCAGCCATATCTAAGATTCTGTTTTTTGTATCGCTCAAGTGGGCCTCGGTCACACAATAATTCTACATGAGTGTAGGTGGGGTATATGCTGAACTTTGAACTTGCAAGGTAAATATGTACTTTTAGGGTTTACTCTTCCTGTTTCTAATTGATTTTAGCGGCTGTTTCAATATGTAAGACTCAGAAAATTAATCTCAGAATTTCTATCTACCGTAACGTCAAAAAGCGTTTCATGTAGCTTAAAGTTCTGGCAGTATGACAAATCTAAATACTGACAAACAACAGGCAACGGACATGCGTATACATAATTTTGGACAACCTCTTAGTTTGTCAATTCAACCGTCAAATAAAGCCACGTCGTATTATGTGGTTACTCCAAAATCAAGCTATCAGAAATTATTATGAAAAACTTTCTTTTTATCATTACTGCGATGATATCTTTTAGTGCGGACGCTTATGATGGTTGGTCAGGTCTCAACAAAGTTGCAAGTATCCGAGTGTATTCAGCAACTCAGGTGCTAATTACAATGCCAGGTACACTTAATCCATCAAATTGTAATGACACACTTTATCTGGTTCTGGCTGACGCGGATACGGAAAGTGGTAAAAGACAATACTCGGCATTATTAACGGCTTATACGGCAGGGAAAGATGTTGATATAGCATTAGCTGGGTGTTCTGGTGGAGGAAATAATGGTTGGCCTGTGATCGAGCAGGTGTGGTTGAAATAAGTTACTTGATGTGGCGCTGCCTTAGTCTCTCAAAAAAGTTAAAACGTGGATTGCCAGCCAGGTGATATTCTAGTGTTTGAAAAACTAATTCAATCCTGAATATAGTGGTTAATGTAGTGTCTTTGCTCAAAGCTACAACGATTGTTTACCTAAGGCTATTGCCAATGAAGCTATTTTTGGCAATAGTAGTTCATGAAAAACTAAAACAATAATAGGAAAAGCTATGAACAAAATCATTCACATCATATTGGCAATACTCTTACCCCCCGTTGCTGTTTTTTTGAAAAATGGTGCAGGAAAAGATCTATTAATCAATATTGTGCTTTGCATATTTTTCTTTATCCCGGGGGTTCTTCATGCCCTTTGGTTGATCACAAGGTAGGAGGATTAGTTAGTATCCTTGATAACTTCTCCGAGCCTTAAACTTAAAGCAAAGATCAGCACTATCTATGCTTTAAGGTAAATTGATATAACGATTGATCATGATGTCAAATGTTATACTTTAAATTGTTTAACTAGGTTCGATAATTCTTGGCCTAGCTTGTTTAGGCCTTGTGCATGCTGAGTTGTCTCGTTGGTCGCATTTGATACATCAAGAGTGGTAGCGACAATGTTGTTAATGTTGTCGTTAACATCACCTGTTACTTGTGACTGCTGGTTAACAGCGCGAGTTATTTGAGCAACCATATCATCGACTTCAATAACCGATGCGCTTATATTATCGAGTAATTCCCCTGTTTCTACAGCCTTAGATACCGTAGTTTCAGAGTTTTTACGGCTCCTTTCCATACTTTGCACTGCTTGGGATGTACCCAACTGCAGTCTTTCTATCATGGATTGAATTTCTTCCGTGCTTTTTTGAGTTCTCGCTGCTAGCGTTCTAACTTCGTCTGCAACAACTGCAAAACCACGACCTTGTTCACCCGCTCTGGCGGCTTCAATAGCTGCATTTAGGGCGAGCAGATTTGTTTGATCAGCAATACCTCTGATGACAGTTAAAACGGTACCGATACTTTCAGCTTCACTGTTTAGGTTTGAGACAACCTCAGAACTATCTTCAATATCTTTAGCAAGTGTTCTAATGGAATCAACCGATTCTTCAACTACAATTTTTGCCCGTTGACCTTCTTCGCTGGCTGAAGAAGTTGAATTGGAGACATTTTGTATGTTGGCGTTTATTTCTTGTGCACTTTGTGAAAGTTCTTTTATTGCTCCTGCGGTGGAGTCGGTTTCTTTACTTTGAGATTGAACGCTCACTGCAGCGGAGCCAATCAGCTCATCCATGGAGTTTACTGAGGTAGAAATTTGTTCAGAAGCAAATGTTATTTTCTTGATTAAATCCTGAATCTTTTCAACAAATATATTAAATCCTTTGGCTAGGTCACCTATTTCGTCTTTTGACGAATCGTCGACACGCTGGGTTAAGTCACCGTCGCCTTGAGCAATATCATGTAATCGCGCAGATAATTCATTTAAAGGTACTACGAGTAAACGAATGAACAGTATGATCATCGAACCACCAACAACGAGAGATGCAATAATAAATCCAACTTGTATCGCAACCGCAGTAGCCACGGAGCCGGCTGCATTTTCGTCAGCGCTATCCATGAAGGCGTCAGATGTTTCTGCAACTTGCTCGAGTACTCTGTCGGCATTATCAACATCTTTTTCGAGCTCTTCAGTAAATTGATCGGCTTTGTATTCCATATCAAGCTGGTCTCGATAAGAATCAAATAACTGCTCATCCGTATTTGCGAGTCTTACCCATTCTTCAAATGCAATAATTAAATCTTTAGCGTCTTGTTTGTCTTCATCCGTTTCCGCTAATTGAGTTAATATATCAAAAAAAGGCCCTGTCGACGCGACTAGGTCATCAAAGTTTACCTTTATACTGGGCAATTTATCTGGGTCTTCTTCAGCAAGGTATTCTCCAGAAGTATCCTGCATCTCTATGATTAAGCGTTGTAATTTGAGTGCGGCTTCGACGACTGGATAATCCTTTTCAAAGAGCTCTCCTAATAAGTCGTTGATTTCCCTTACACTGCCTCCGCGCGCTAAAATAGCATCCCCTTCGTCTTCAGCTTTTTGCATTTCGTTTTCATTTTCAACAGCAAACTCTTCCAGCCTCACTATCAATGAAGCACCTTGAGAGTCGAATTCGTCTAACAGCGCTTTTGCTTTTTCTTCTTCATTAAGCTCATTTTTATGTGCTTCTATCATTTGTTCTACATGGACATCGAATTCTTGATGTTCTTTGAACGCGCTATCGATAAGCTCAATATACTTTTGTTCATCAATTATCTCTCTCAACGTTCTATAGGTTTGAATAAAGCTTTTTGAAAGTTCCTCCAACTCTATTGATAGCGTATCAACTTCTGATAGGTCTTCACTGGCTAGAATTTCATTTGCAACTTTTGCTGATTCCCATAAAGCTGCGATCAGGTCATCTGTTTCCTCTATCGTTGGCCCAGCTTCATCGGTAATGGTATTAATTTGCTCATCTAATGAAAAAACTGAAGTTAATCCGACTACAGCAGACATAACAACAAGTAGTGCCATAATACTCAAGCCTAAAATTAGTCTCGCTTTTATCGTAGATACAAATTTACTCATATTTAGATTTAACCTATTTCTATGCTTTTTAAAGAGTCTCGGTATGGGTAGAGTTGAGCGTCCACTTTGAAATAAAACTTTCCCTATATGAATTATTGTCTTACTTCCAATAACTCACCACCGTGTTCATTCATGTTTGATGACTAAAGTTGTTAATACCTAAGTGTAGACGTGTTGGATAAAAACTCCAAAGCACTCAATACGATGTAACTTTAGTTGGATACTAACGCGACTCTTTGATGGCGTTGTTCCAAGTCTCTATAATGACTCAGACTATAATAATTAACCCTAAACATGCCAGAAGGGAAGCGTTTGGTTAGATGCAAGGTGTCAATCCTGGGTATCCTGGGGCGTTGCTTATTCAGATCTAAAAGTATCTATGCAGTTTGGTATAGCTCTATATCTTGTATTTTATTCGGCGGATATGTTTTTAACATATCAAGCAATAACCGCGTTGCTCTAACGGTTGTAGATCCTTTGGGAAAGACGCCGTAAAGCTCTAAAGTAGGGAGCGCATAGTCGGGAAAAAGCCGAATTAAACGGCCAGTGTCTATCTCAGGTTGAGCATCGAAGTCTGGTAATAACACTAATCCATGGTCTTTTAGTGCAAATTGTAAACGTGCTGCGGCATTGTTGGTTCTTAATGGGCCGCTCATGGTAACTTCTAGGCTTTCTTTTCCCTTCTTGAGTGCCAAGGCTTGATGATGCCGACTATAGACAATCCAGTCATAACGCGTTAAATCTGAAGGGAACTCGGGCCATCCATGTGTTGTTAAGAACTGAGGTGAAGCACAAATAAAGCGATTACTTGTCGCTAATTTGACTGAATGTAATTCACTGTCCGGCAATGGACCTGAGCGCACAGCTAAGTCGATCCCATCTTGGATAATATTAGATAAATCTTCTGAGAAGTTGATGTCTAAGGCGATATCAGGATATTGACGCCGAAACGTGTTTGCGAGAGGCACAATCCAACGCATGCCGAGGTTTACAGGGCAGGCGAGGGACACTCGCCCTACAGCATTTTGCTTTAAATTTTGTATGAGGGTGTGAGCTTGCTCTGCTTCAATGACAATCTTCTGACATTTTTCGAAATATCGCTCACCTGCTGTTGTCATGCTAATTTTGCGGGTGCTGCGATTCAGTAGTCTTGCACCAAGCAACAGTTCTTGTTGCTTTATTTGATAGCTGACGACTGCTCGACTAACCCCCATACGCTTGGCAGCAGCGCTAAAGCTTCCGGCTTCGACAACGCGTGCGAATATCATCATGCCGCGAATTTCATGTAATAAAGGGTCTTTCATTGTCAAATATTAGCTAACAATAAGTCAAAATATTGCTATCTAGTGTAACAGTTGTCTACCAATTAAACTTGCTGCATCTTTTATGCATATTGGCGGGAATTTTATGAATATTCTTATTGTACTGACATCGCACGACCAGCTTGGCAATACAGGCCTTAAAACGGGCTTTTGGCTAGAAGAGTTAGCTAGCCCCTATTACATTTTTCTAGATCAAGGAGCCAACATTACATTAGCTTCACCACTAGGGGGACAACCACCGCTTGATCCAAAAAGTGATGAAGACGGTTTTCAAACAGATGCCACAAGACGATTCGCTCAGGATGAAAATGCTAAGCAAGCGCTTGCAACAACGTTAAGACTGGGTGACGTTAAAGAGGTCGATTTTGACGCCGTCTTTTATCCTGGTGGCCATGGTCCTTTATGGGATTTAACGAATGACCAAAATTCAATAGCATTAATTCAAAACTTCTGGGCCTCGAAAAAGCCAGTTGCCACGGTATGCCACGCACCTTCCGTTTTGCTTAATTGTATCGATGAATCTGGCCAGCCATTGGTAAGTGCTAAAAAGGTTACTGGGTTCAGTAATACAGAAGAGGCTGCCGTAGAACTTACGAATATTGTCCCTTTCTTGTTAGAAGATGCTTTGATTGAAAAAGGTGCTTCTTATGCAAAGTCTGACGATTGGACTCCCTTTGTTGTTACAGACGGCCTATTAATTACAGGGCAGAACCCTGCATCATCAGAAGATGTTGCGAAATCCCTAATAGCAGCACTCGTAAACTAACAGTTTACTCTTCATTAGCAATCTTCATAGCTGACTGCTGGTTTATCCTTAGCGGTTAATAAATCCTATTTTGTTAACCGTTTTATTCTGAAATATGTTTTGTTTCTGCCTCCAAATACGTCGATAGCGAAAGAACGGGATCTGAGGGTATAAGTGATGAACGAGGTGGTAATTATGGCCTAACAACAACCATGAGAGCCCTTTTTCAAATCCGGTGATAAGGCGCGTTGTTTCAAAAGGGTCATTGTTTGGACTGCTATTGTGAGGTGCATGAGGTAAGTAAGCGAATGTCCATGATAAGAACAGGTTAGTCATTCGTGTTGGTAAAAATACGTAAACAAGAAATTCTTCCCACCATTGCATATAAATTATGGCCGCAATAAAACCGACGGTACTTAATAGAGCAATCATTCCCCACAATATCGATTTTGTTGACTCAAACTGTAAATATCGAGCATAAAAATACGAGTAATAACCATCCATTACTGCCCATTTAAGCCAAAGCCAATAGACGGAGCCCTTACCAAGCCATAAATCGGGATCCTTATCTGTAGCTTCATTTGTGTGCTGATGATGACAAACATGAACCTTACGATAGAGATAAAAGCCAATGGTAGGTGTTAATAACAACATAGCGAATTGACCTAATAGGTCATTCAGCAGAGGTGAACGCGATACTAAATAGTGTGACGCTTCATGCACAACTGAATACGCCATATAAGCACAGAGGCTATTAACGATAATACTGATAGTAATAGACCAATAATTATTAATCCCACTGTAAGTGCTTACTATGAATAAGCACCATGAAAAAAATAACAAAAGAACAGTTGGAAGAGTAATGTATGAACGCTTAGGCATATCGTCTTCATATTCCTTGAATAAAACCCTTTTAAGGGTATGCGAAGGTTTAAGTACTGCACAATTCCCAAATGGAGACAGAGTCATTAATTACGTTAGCTATAAACGGACGTTTAATGCTTTACTTGAATGAGCTCTTTTTCGAGTTCTTCAGATTTGATATTGGCGCATAATTCTAAAATCCATGGCCATTGACTAAAGATTAAATACTGACCTAGCTCGTCGAAGAGCGCCATCTTGGCATTGGGTAGTCTCTGCGCTAATTGCTTGGCTGCTTCTGGCGAGCTGAGATTATCTTTACCCCCTTGTAACAAGTAAACAGGGCATTGAATGTCTTCTAATTGAAAATCCCAGCCGCAAATATTCAGATGATTTTCTTGCACTAAACCCTCTGTACCTTGCAATGTACGCTCACCTAATGCCGACGTAATACGTGTTTGTAGTATGGGATTGCTCAAGACATCAATGTCGGCTTGGCAATAAGACTTCGCGATATGCCTATTAAGGTACTTTTTAGGGTTTTGCATTACGCTACGCATTAAAAACGGGATGATTACCTGCATTAATTTTGGTGTACGCTTACCAATGACATTAGAAATAATGTAAAACAAGTCCATTTGGCGCCAATTAGGAGGATCATACATTGGATAATGAGGTGCGCACATGACGACTTTTTCTACTAAGTGTGGAGCACTTGCGGCAAATGCGAGAGCAGAACAAGAGCCAAAAGCTTGAGATAATAACGTTACTCTATTAACACCTAAGTGTGAGCAGAGTTGTTCAAGGTCGGGCGTCCAGTCACTAAGCCCTTTAAGTTGTTTCATATTGCTATGAAAAGTACCCGGTCTGCAGGGAGTAACAAGTCTTAAGTTTAATTCATGCAACAAAGGTAAGTAGACAGAAGGGTTGCCTAGTAAGTCCAGGGCAACGCCCGTTAGAGCATCAAAATGGAGAACTGCATGCCCATCTTCAGGACCAAGGCAAAAGTACTCCATAGTTGTTTGGTCGTCTAATATTAGTGTTCGTCTTACCTGATGTGGGTCATCCAATGATTGGTCGTTTACTTGGATCAGTGATAATGGATTGTTGTCTATTAAACTGAATAGGGCGCTTTGGTCACTCACCCCCATTTTTAAGAACAGTCGTTTAAGATAAGTTCGGGCAGACTCATAGGTTAATCCTCTATCTTGCGCTGCAATTTTGAGGTTGCGAATTTGATAAAATGCATTGAGGAAAAGGCTTTCTGACTCTGTAAGATAATAAGTTCTTTTTAAGTAATCGAGCGTACCTTGTGATTGTTTAGGGGAATACAAAACCAATGTCGAAACATTTTTTGGCAAATTCATGTTTTTGATGTGTTTCGCAGGAATAATGGCAATACCGTCTGCAGGGTTTTGGTTATTTTCAAAGATAGACAGGGAATGTTGTAAATTTTCTTGTTGGCTAGATATTCTGGTATGTTCAATACCCATTTTTTCAGACTGTCGTTTGAGTATTTCAAGTGACTGAAATGTTAAGCCATTTTGGGTAGCGAATTGGTTGGAATAAATAAGCTGTTCGTTGTGATCGTACAACATAACACCAATTGATAAACTGTCTAAAACACCGTTTAATGTAGAGTTTTGTTCTTGTAAATTGACTATGCATTCACTGAGTTGGAAAGCACGTTCGAAATGTTGTGATAGGCCTGCAATATGCTGAGTGTTGACACTCTGTTTGTTTTGCCCTTTCTCTATGTATTCTATTATTTCTGAGACCATTTCGGGCCAGAGTGAATTGTCTATAACCGCCTCATAGAGCTTGTGAACAATTTTTTCATGTTCAATAGTGCTATCTGTTGAGGTAGTAAGTTTATTCACTAATGTGGGGTTTTTGTTCGTATTTTAACCTTTTTATCATTAAATACAGCACATCTGCAAATCGTCATTGTGGTTATTGATGATTTGGGTAAAAGACATACTCCTGTGCTTTGTACCATTCAAGCGCGCACTTAAGGTGACGTTCAATAAAGTCATTCTTTAATGCCATATACAGCTTAATATCATTGCCACAGCTTTGAGCTGCATGCCTTTTTATCTGTGAATATCCATCGGCAATATCTGAGTGAGAGCACAAGTAGTACTTAAAGGCACGGTGTTCGGTTAAGTGTTGGTTACCTGTTTGAAATGCATGTACATGATGAGTCCGTTGTATACCTCCTTTCTGAAAGTAGCGCCGTCCGTTAATCGTATTTTCTCCCTTAACGACATACCCCAATCCCTCCATTTCCTTATTTTTTGTGTCAAGCAAGTCTATTTTGTGTACTTCGATTAATATGTCGATAATAGGTTTAGCTGCAAGTCCGATAACGGATGTACTCCCAATATGTTCAATGCTTATGGCATTCGGCTCAAATAGTGCTTTTAACAAAGTGAGTTCTGAATCGAATTGTGTTGCCCATTCTGGGTCATAATCTAAGACTACAATTTTTCGTTGTGTAGATAGAGTGAGCATAATGCCCTCCTTATAAAACCTTAACTGTCTTTAAATTGGCTTGAATGCTGCTAAATTCTAGGCTCGTCAAAGTTTAATGTCGCACTTTTATGTTTGTTGTACTTAAACTATTTCCAGACTGTACTCACGGTCTAAAAATCGCGGTACATAGCGAACAGCTAAATGTAATGCTGTTCGCGTTAGCTAAAGTTTGAATAAACGGCGTTATCGACTATATCCATCCTTATACAAGTTTGAAGTTAGTTAATGTAGCTGAGTTTTCCCTGTAGTTCTTAGCTTAAGATGAAGTAGGTATTATCGCTTTAGTCTTAGCGTATTGTTTTGTCAGTATCCAAACCGATAGCCAGCCAAAAACAAACATAGATATTGATATTTCAAGCATATGCGCATAACGCAGTTGATCTGTCATGAGTGGATTAGGTTGCAGCAATTGAGCTGTCGGTAATAAGCATAAGCAAGTTGCTACCGTGACTCTCGTGTCATGTTCTTTGCTATGGTAGTGGATTATTGGCCAAATGATAGCAACCCATAACAGCCCGCGAAAAAACTGAAACACTGGCAACCATAGAGGCGTATCTAAGTCGCCATAAGTATAAGCAAAAGAATCTCCAGCAATAGGTATCGCTATGAAAGCACCAGCAAGCAAATATATCAGAGCAAACAATATGGCGACTTTAATAGTCGAGTTTGGTGTTGGAAGGCTAGCTTCAACTGGCTGATTTGAATCGTTAGTGTTATTGGTAATAAGTATTGCACAAGTGCAAAACACAATAGACGTGAACAAGCCAAGTAAGAAATTGTTCGATAACAACTCTTTGCTCATAATGGGATTTGTTTGCCATATATTGAGGAAGAACAGCGCTTCTATTTGCATTTGTAAGTATTTGACTCCCCAATAGATGATAAAAAGCACAAAAGTTTGTTTGAGCTTGGAATGGTGTTGATTCGGTAGCTCAAGCCTTATGAGTATCATATACACAATAGCTGCTTCAAAAAATGATGATACAACGAAGGCGAGTAGATCGGGTTCAAATGAATCGGAAATGCTTGTTTGGATTGGTGGCAATATGGACACAATTAGTATTTGGCTGACGACTAAAATTAAACTCAGTAACAACCATTTACATCCGTGCACAAAATATTTTGACATGGGTCTCTCCTATAGAATGAGAGAGATAAATTACGTATGTTGATACTAAAAATGAATGGGAAATTAGGCCTATAAGGCCTAGGAAATTTTACCTATACCCTTTGCTTAGACTGCTGTTGCCCGAGTTTCGCTACAAGTGCAACTCTGTTTGTTACGTCACATTTTTTGAAAATGCTGTATATGTGATTTTTGACAGTACTTGGTGATATATTCATTTCAAAGGCAATCTGCTTGTTAGACAACCCTTTAGATATGGCTTTTGTAATTTCTCTCTCCTTAGGACTTAAACAATCGAGGCAAGAGTCTAGTTGTACTTTATGAGCATGTGATGGCACTAGGTGTCCTTTATGCTTCCACAACATCCAATTATTAATAATAAAAACTAAGGGTAAGCTGTATGTCACACCATCGCTAGAAATATGAGAGCTAAATAAAAGTACTTCTATTAACGGCAGTGTGATGGATTGAATGATTAATATGCTTGATAGGCGTTTTATAGAAGAAGAGCGGTTTGCATAAAGTTCAGAACTTTTCGCGAATACATGATTGAGTATGATTGAAAACAGCATCATCGACATTGATACAACTAAAAAAATTAGATGTGAAGTATTTTCAAGCCACCACGTTAAGCTTGAGACTATAACACCGTACCCTACTTGCACTAAAAGAAGTGTCTTGAACCAGTTTGGAAGCTCAATTTTAAAAGTGACTTGTTGATATCTAGCAATACTAAAGGGTAAGACGCCTAAAAAGATAAATATGACTGAAACATAGGCATCAAATAAGTAAAAAGAAGATAAATTGATATGCATGTATAAGCAGACTGCACTGATACAGACAAAGCCTGTGATGAGGCTGTAATAGAGTCCAAATGCTCGGTAACTGGCATAACCTCTACTATCCTTATCATTAAACAAATGGCTTAATAAAAAAATGCCACTGGCCAAGGAAAGTAAATAAAAGACAAAGAATAAATGAGGCATATCAGCTTTGAATTTGAGTGGACGCTTTCGAGTCCAAGTTATAAGGCAGTTCAAACGTAATAAGAACCATGTAACTTAACAATATATCACTCTTTAAGACTAGGTTAATTAACTTCAGGTTTGCATAAGACGAAGCTACTTTTAGTAAGGATCTTGGTTTTGAGATAAAAGGGTATCGAAATTATGGTTATCGCCTCCTGCTTCAATATAAGCATTACGAAGGTTAGCTTCAGCAAGAATATTATCATTCACATCGGGTAACCAACCTTCCATTAACAGTTTTTCTGTTGCCGTTATTGCCTTGCTGTATTGGTCTGATTGAACTAACCATTGAATATAGGGTATATCTAGGTTTTGTTTTAGATATTCATCAAAGTAGGCTGTTATTTTCTGAGTTAGCACTTTGTTATTGCCGAGTGTTTCCTTTTTAAGGATGAGTGTATTTAAAAAGATGAACTGCTCGTTGTTTTTTTCTGTTATTTGACCGTCTAAGCTAATTTCGGGGAAGTGCTTAGTGAACAAGTTGTATGCTTTTTCATATTGTTCATCATGCAATAAGGAGTTCAGATACGGCATGACATAACGATTTTCGCTTTCTTGGGATTGTAAGCCTAATGAGTAACGTTTTTCTAATAATGCTAAGGCTTGTGTTGGATTGCCCTCAGCTACATTTAATGCGGCCTGTGCGTATAAGAGAAATGCTTCATTGACCTCTGCAGGATCCGCATTCTCGACTAAAGCTTTAGCTGATATTGTTTGCCCCAATCCAAGCCGGACAAGTGCCTGAGTTAATAGATAAGGTGCACGTTTGGCCAGGTTTGAAGCGTGGTTATGACTCCATTCAATGAATTTACTTGCTCGTTTTGTGTTGAGTGGTAGAAAATCAAGCTCTTCGACGGGGCGAAGTGAATAGTTTGGTTCTATAATCAGGGCCCTTTGATAATACTTCCTTGCTTCATGTATTTTGCGAAGGTTTAACCATGAGTAAGCCAAACTGCGATTAATGTTAGGAGACAATGGGTCCAATGAAAGGGCTTTTTGATGCATCAATAATGCTTTTTCTAAATGCCCTTGAGTTCGTAAAAAATTGCCATACCAAAGATAAGCTTCGGCATAATTAGGTGTTTGAACTATGGATTCTTCATAGAGTTCAGTGGCTTTATCCGGTTCCTCGTTAGGCGATAACAATGCTTTTGTCGCAAGGACTTTGCCGTGGAGGGGTGATAATTGATTGGCCTTTGCAATAAGAGGCTCGCAACCGGAGTAGGCTTGAGCTTGTGTCCAATTGGAGTAGGTATGCAAAAATAAATAGGTGTTGCACAGCCCAACTAAGGACTCTACGTTTTCAGGCTGTTGTCGCAATATGTCTTCATATAGCTGCTTGGCTTTCATCAATGCTGTTGGTTCACGCTTATCCCATAAATATTGTGCTAAAACAAAAGTTTCATATAGCGCTTTATCTAATTGGTCTTGAGAGTTTTGACGAGGTACATTGGTAAGCTGTTTATCATTTAGCATCGTTTTTAACGCTGACGTCATTTGGCCCTTTAAGTCTAATAGGGCATTATCTCTTGTACTAAAATTTTTTGCCCAAATAACGCGATGATTCTGCTTTTCAGTTAGCTGGGCTGAAAGCTGCAGTTGTGCGCCTTTTGTTGAGATACTGTGAGTTAGCTCAACATCCGCGTCACTGTTTTGGTTGTCGTCGCGTATTAATATTAAATTTATATCAGGTATCGACACTAAATCTGCAAGTAAAAGATGGCTAAATGTATTCAGTTGCTCTTGTTTTGGTTGCGTTAAATTCTCCGTGGGACGGATTGCAATGGATGTGATATTGAGTTGCTTTGGGGTGGGTATTTTCGATGTGTTTTGATAAGGGTAAAACCAAACGGCGACCAGAATAATAAAAGTCAGAACACCAGCCAGTGAGAGTTTAAAATTGGCGAACTTTTCTGGGAAATACTTTCCTGGTGTTTTATTCATTTCAGCTGGCAGACGTGCTTGGATCGGAGAGATCTCTTTTATCAATCGATAGCCTTTCCCTGACACTCGTTCAATATAGTGCTTTTGTGTTTCGTTATCGTTGAGTGCTTTTCGCAATTGTGCAACGGCTTGGTAAATTGAGCTGTCAGATATAGCAAGATTAGGCCAAACCTCATCAGCTATTTCTTGTTGGCTAACAGGCTCACCCTGCCTTCTAGCAAGCAATAAGCAAAGTGACATAACTTTAGGTGTCACACTATGCTCGATACGGCCATCGCTATTTTGCGTTGAAATCCGATTGAGTTTAGGTTCAATGTACCAAGAACCTATGATGAAGCCCTGTTCAAGCTCTATTGTTTGCAATGTTCTAGGCGTTCCTCTTCTTCCAATTAATGAATATCCCCATTATTCTCGAAAATGCCTGTTTATTGTCTTTATGCATTTCCAATGATTCAGGGTATATACTTAAGACTAACTGATTGAAAAGTAAGTATTAAGAAATATTTTAGAAAAATATCAGGATAATATTGAGTGATTTTATCCGACTTTTTGCATGCTTGTTACTCGTTTTACTCAATACAGATAACCATGTTAATGCTAATTAAGTTAATCATCCGAATATCACTCATTTTATGCAGCTTTGTCTCTCTGGCAGAATCGCAATCATTGTTGATAAACAATGTCACCACGATAACCTCTTTATCCAATGGGAAAGTTGTCGTGAGCGATAATCAATGGGTTAAAATTATTGATGGCCGAATTAGCCAGATTTCATCGACACCTATTACTGTGCAAGAAAATATTCAGCTTATTGATGGTAGTGGGAAGTACTTAATCCCCGGTTTGATGGACTCACACGTTCACACGCAAACCATGCCTGGCCTGCAGTGGGACAGTCCTGAATTGGGGTCTTTACAACAGGCATTTTTGACTCAACAGCCGCGTAGTTTTTTATATTACGGTGTAACCCAAATACTGGATCCATCGTTAACACCCGAAGCGGCTTCGCTATTCAAAAGTGAACCATTGGTTCCTGATCTTTTGTACTGTGGTGCGGCTCCTATTGTCGGCGGTTATAATTTGATGGGCGCTAGTTTAGAAAACGCGGAAAGCAGGAAACCTTATTTTATCCATCGACCGACAAAAGATGGCAAGTTACCCGAGGGCTTTAATCCGGAACGTCACACACCGGAAGCTATCGTTAAGCAGATGAAGAAAGACGGTGCAAGCTGCGTCAAAGTTTATGTTGAAGATGGCTTTAATCTTAACTCTGATTGGCCAATGATCAGTCTAGACCTTTTACAACGTGTGCGAAAATCCGCCAATAAGCACGGACTTTTGATGTTAGCGCATGCTAACGCACTGGATATGCAAGACATTGCGCTTAATGCTGATGTTGATGTGTTGGCACACGGTATGTGGAATTGGTTGAGGGAGTCAAATCACACAGAGCTGCCAGCGGCCATTAAGACAGTGGCAGATCGTATTATCGAGACAAAGACTGCCTACCAGCCAACGTTAAATGTTATGCGTTCTTTAAGGGATGTGAATGTACTTAATCATCTTTCCACTAAGGGCTATGCAGAGGTTGTACCCCAGCGTATTCTGAATTGGTATCGGAGTGAGCAAGGGCAGTGGTTTGCTAAAGAAATGCTCGAAGGTTGGGGAACTGTGGATTTGAAAACGATCTACGATCGACAGACTCAGGTGCTTGAGCAAGGCGAACGTGTATTGTCATACTTGTATCAACATGGTCACACCATGTTGTTGGCAACTGATACACCGCCTGCACCCACCTACGCATCACAACCTGGCTTGTCAGCTTATATGGAACTACGAGCCATGCACCAAGTTGGTATCACGCTACCTGACGTGCTGAAAGCTGCAACGTTGAATAACGCAGTTACTTTTGGTATTGAACAAGATTACGGTTCGATAGAAGAAGGTAAAGTTGCCAATCTTCTGCTGTTAGAACACAACCCTTTAGAAAGTATTGGTGCATACGACAGCATCGAAAGTGTAATAGTGCATGGTCAACCTATTGCTAGAAAGCGTTTGAAAGCAAATCAATGAAATACCCAAGATCGACGGGCTCTATTCTTTTGGTGGTGCGTTATGTGTGTTCTATAGATAGTTTTTATCATTATGAAGTACCTTGAATAGTTGCGATTATGGTTCTAGCACCGCCATGATCCCTGTGCTCGCACAAATAAAGGCCTTGCCAAGTACCCATATTAAGTTGGCCATTTGAGATAGGGACTGAATGACTGGCGCCTATAATGGTCGATTTGATATGTGCAGGCATGTCGTCAGGTCCTTCGTAGGTGTGTTCATAATATGGTGCACCTTCGGGTGCTAATACATTAAAATGTTTTTCCATATCGGTTCGAACAGTGGGGTCCGCGTTCTCATTGAGAGTCAATGAAGCTGACGTATGTTTAATAAACAAGTTAAGTAATCCAATGTGAACGCTGTGTAGTTCTGGTAATTGCGCAGTTAACTCGTCGGTTATTAAATGGAAGCCTCGCCCTTTAGCTTGTATGACGATCTCTTTCTGGAACCACATATGATCTCACCTATTGATTTGTAATCCGTCTCATGCGCCATTGATAAGGGATTATTGAGATTAGGTCCAGCGTTTTTGCTTTGTTGGCTTGCTCTCCGGTGCAGATAGTTGAATATTCTGTATGGTTCGTAGCCAAAGGCTTGAGTGTGAACATTTATTCGGGAATTGCTAGAGGCCTTATTCAGGCCTCACTGTATACGTTATTTGGTAAGGTCACGGTTGACTGTTTTACCGAAAACAATATAAGCAAGCGGCCCTACCGAACCTAATGCTAGTGTTACAACAACCCAAGGCCATGGGTTTCGACCATTATTCTTAGCATTTGGGATCATCCAAGTTAAAACTAATACCAGTGCTACCACTAAGTCAGCGAATACTTGCCAACCTGCGGGGCTATGGCGGTGGTAATCAAAAACCCCCCAGTATCCAACTTGCCAAACAGCATAGACTGACAACAGAAGGAACGGGATGAGTAGTATTAAGGCAACAGGTCGTGTGATGTTCATGATGTACTCCTAGGGTTTATACTCGTCCCCTTTGAAATTGTTTGCTTGCGGCAGTCATACATTCTCAATGGTTTTGAGTGTCAGTCAGAATTATTCTGTCTTCAGGTTGCTTATTTTCGTCTTTACTTGAATAGAAGCAATTACCTCAGAGGTTATTGAATTGAGTTTTTTATTACCTGAGAATGAGGGATGCCTTAGAGGAGACATTGATGACATTGCCCATAGCTGACAAAGCACCTACCTATCTCTTTATGAATGAATGTCGTAAGTGGAGGAAATTTAGAAAATTGTCGCAGCTGGAGTTGGCGCTTTCTGCCAATATCTCTCAGAGGCATATTAGTTATCTCGAAACGGGTAGAAGCCGGCCTAGCCGAGAGATGGTTGTGCAGTTAGCCGACGCTATGGACATTCCATTACGTGAGAGAAACATCCTGTTGCAAGCGGCAGGCTATTCCGCGTTATATAATGAAACAAGCTTAGATGAGCCTACTATGGTGCCAATAATGAATGCAATAAAACGTGTTCTAGAGCACCACAACCCCTTGCCTGCGATTGTTGTTGATAGATTTTGGGATGTGCAAATGATGAATACATCAGCTGACCGTTTATTTAGTTTGATAGGTTCGATGAGTCACTTTTTTGATGTTGAAAATGATAACGCTATGCTTAATATTGCAGAGTTAACATTGCACCCCAAAGGACTAAAGCCATTTATAACTAATTGGGAACAAGCTGCGCCTTTATTTCTCAATCGGCTGAAAAGTGAAGTTATCAGCTCGGTTGATCAACAAGTGAGGGAAAGGTTAGAGAGTTATATTGCTTTAGCTTCAGATGTTAACAACCCCGATAGCGCCCAATATAACCTGCTGCCGGTTATGCCGCTTAATATTAATATCGGTGGTATTGAGCTGAGTTTCTTCTCTATGATTTCGACAATCGGCACACCGCAGGACATCACAACAGATGAGTTGCGGATAGAGTCGTTTTATCCGAATAATGAAAGCACCGATTTGTTTTTTAAAAGCCAATCTTAATCACTAAAAGTTAATTAACTTGATGTGATGCTCAACATTGGCAACGCTAATGAATTGACAATAGAGCGGATAACAACGCAAAGAGCGTCATATCCTACTCATTTTTTTTGTTTTCTTTCTGCGTTAGCTGTTCAATGATCCCATTAATAAATGTTGCACTTGGGTTAATCGTGAGCGCAGTTTTGAATGCTTCAATTGCTGCGTTGTTGTTATTGTTTTTTTGTAGTGCTTTAGCTCTAATAAAATTTCCATAGTATGAATCAGGATAAAAAGTTTGATTAAGCTGCAAAAATGCTAGAACCTCCCCCGCTAATTAAAAACAATGGTTTCATTTGGTACAGGGAAATTTACAACTGCATTTTGGCATGTAGTTTCGCCAGGAAAGCGCAGTCTCAATTTTTTATTTGACGCTAATGCAGTTAAAGCTGCTGAATATCTATTTTTTGCTTGGTCGTCACTTGAAGTTCCAAGGTTATAACAAACGCCAGCAGCTGCATCTGAACATACAAGTAGGTTGTTTTCTTTTGCATTAAACGCCCCTGCTTTTACTGCTAAAGGTGTAAACTGACAATCAACAGAATGAGCTAAAGAACTAAAGACACTCAGTAGCATTATTGATGATATTTTTTTCATAGTTAACTTTAATTTATTTTTGCACTTGATTATTCAAGCTTAATACTTACAGAATTTACGAGCAATTAATTTGTATTAATTTTGTTTAGTTGCTGTAAATTTTGCTAATGAAATTATTCCAATGTGTCTTTGCTGTTATTTGGATATTGTCAATGAATGTTAAGGAGGACAGGTTATTAATGAAGTCCTGTGATTGTCTCAGTGAATTTACGATTCATTATAATGACAATGAGAAGAGGCTGTTTAAGTGGAATAGGTTGCTTGTCTACTTTTGGTATTAATTAAAAATACCCGCCCAATACGCTAGTTATTTTGGCCATAACAATGGTGTATATTGAGTGGGTATGCTTCCCAGAAAATACTAACTTCTTTTAACTCTTAAAAGGTAAGTTAGGTAGAGCAAACCACAGCCTAAAATTGAAGCGCCGAATTCTATTTTACTAAACAGTACTTTTGTCATAGCAAAGCCTATTGATTCGCTGTCTCTTATGTTTGAGGGGCTAATATCAACAGCAAAGATAAAGTAACTCTTTAAGGCTTCAGCAATCATTCCATGCGATAAATTAAAGTATTCAACAATAAACGCTTCAACTAAGATCATGATAACTACAGGGAGTATCGCCCATAAAAGCGGGGCTTTGTTAGCGAACATAGACACTATCATCAACCAAGAGAAAACAGGGAACATCCATATCGCATAGGGGATAAGGTTTATCCATTGTGCTGCTACACTGGTTAGGATGTCAGCGCTACCCCATAAACCCCATAACGCTATGTCGTAGCCAATAGATAAGACGATGCAAGCGATGAAAGCTAAAATTAAAATGACGACTAGAGTAGCTGTTGCGGCGAGCATAAAAATGGCGGGGATGACAAAAGCCCCGTGCAATAGCTTAACGATAACCGCTTGGGCGTCAGACACCGGCATTGAACGCCAAAAGTAAGCGGATAGATCACGGCGCTCGTCGAACAGACAACTGGTAAAATAATGAAGCTGTAATATAAGTGCGATTAGCACAAAAGGTGTAAAGAGACCCAAAATAGCCGCTTGAAAGCCTTTGTTTAAATGTTCAGGTGTTGGGATGTCTTGTAATTCTGCTAGATGATCAAGAATTCTCATATATTGGTAGTCTTCGAGCAGCAGAAACTGAACGACAGGCGATATTAATATCAACGCAGCGACAATGATGGGTACCCAAAAAAGTGTTTTTTCAAACTCCCAAATCTCTTTTTTAAAGCTGGTGGTTATTTGTAATGTATTCATGCGTCTTGCTCCTGAGTCATGACTCCAACAAAAATATCCGCTAAGGTCGGTGTACTAACGCTCCCTAGTTTTGCCATCTCACCTTCTTCCACTTTATCGAACAAGAAAGTTGTTATACCCATAATGCTGTTTGAAAATAAGGGTTTGAGTGACTTCGCTTCGTCTGCTTTGTCATTAGTAACCGCTAGCAATTTGAACCGGTCTCTAATGTTGTCAACGCTTTCAGAGATAACAATGCTTCCGTCACGAATAAAGGCGACGTCTGTTAGTATGTGCTCTATCTCTTCTATCTGATGCGTTGTGACGACAATACATTTACTTTCGTCGTAGAAGTCTTCGAGCAAATGGTTATAGAATTGGCGTCGAGTCAGGATATCTAAACCAAGAGTGGGCTCGTCTAAAACAAGGACTTTGGCATCAACGGCTAAAATGAGTGCGAGATGCAATTGAGTTACCATGCCTTTAGATAACGCTTTTACCCTATCGTTGGATTGAATATTGGTTTTTGCTAAAAACGCTTCGGCTTTTTCTCGATTAAAATTGGAATGAACACCTTGCATATAAGTCAGTGCTTGACTCACTTTTAACCACTTTGGAAGTACAGCAACGTCAGCAATATAAGCAACATCATTCAACATGACATCGCGCTGGGTTCTGGGGTTGTAACCAAGAACATCTATGACGCCTTCAAAGCTAGTTAAGCCTAACAAAGCTTGTAGACAAGTAGTTTTTCCTGCACCGTTAGGGCCAACTAATCCGATAATTTGACCTGGACTTATGGTTAAATCAACGTTTTTTAGGACATGCTTATTTTTATAAGATTTGTTCAATCCTTTTATGGAGATTAACTCTGTCATAACTGATTCTCCTTAAGCGGTTTTAACAACTGTTCTGCTGATAAATTAAGACGTGTTATCTGTTGTAAAACGGTTGGCCACTTATTGGATAGAAAGTTATCCCGTTCCCTTTCAAGCACGGTTTCTTGAACACCGTTTAGTACAAATAGCCCTTTGCCACGTTGTTTTTCAACAATCTCTTCGTCTTGTAACATTTGATAAGCCTTCGATATAGTTATCGGGTTAAGTCGATACTCAGCTGCAACAGTTCTCACTGAGGGCAGGGCTTCTCCTTCTTTAATGTTGCCATCCATAATGCGCTCTATGACTTGTTGATAAAGCTGAATATAGATGGGTGAATCTGCATCCCACTGTGTTGTCATACATATCACTCCTGAAGATGATACAAGTTATTTGTTGGTGTTATACATCACCAGCACACCCGTGGCAAATTTGTAAATGTAACAAAGTCTTTGTAGGCATCATATTGTTGAGCAATATCAATCATGATGGGAACTAGTGCTTGGATTAGGTTTATCTGTTTATCCCTGAGTATTTTCTCTGAATATCTTAATAAGTTGGTTTTGAGAATGAGCTGAATTAATATACAGGCGTACAAGAAATTGATTACTATTGAAAGGATTATATTTATGGAAAACAATCTTTATCAAGCCCCTGAATCTGAGTTAGAGGTAGATAGTGAATTGACAGAAACATTCCGATACACCGGCCCCCGAAGCCGACCTATTGGTGATGCTATGGAGTGGATATCGGAAGGCTTTGGGTTATTCAAACAGTCTCCAGGTCCTTGGATATTAACAATGGTGGTTGGTTTTGTTGTCGCTATCGTTATTAATGTGATACCGATTATTGGTGGAATTATTAGCTTATTCACAACTTATGTATGGATAGGTGGATTAATGATTGGCTGTCAGGCTGCTGCTGATGGTAAGGCATTTGATGTGAAATACTTATTTGCCGGATTTTCTTATCGTTTTGGTTCACTCATTGGTTTGTCAGCAATATATGCAATTTTATCATTAACGTTAATGTTTGGTGCGTTTGGTGGCACTTTTGTCACTATGATGACTGACCCTGAAGCCGCGGCTGCTAATTTTCAGGCCTCATCAATGTTGTTACCCTTTCTTATAATGATGGCATTAATCATCCCAGTTTTGATGCTAATGTGGTTTGCTCCGGTACTAGTGGTTTTGCAAAATATGCCAATAATCGATGCTATGAAGGCAAGTTTTGCGGGTTGCTTAAAGAACTTCTTACCTTTCTTACTTTACGGTATTGTTTTTTTCGTGTTGTATATTTTAGGCGCGATACCTTTGCTGCTTGGTTTACTCGTTGTTGTTCCGCTTTTGTTTTGCTCTTTGTATACGTCTTACCGATCCATTTATTTGACGCCAACAACTGAAGAGTAATCATATTAACTAACTCTTATGCCGAGTTAGAGGTAACTATCAATTCTTGCGGTATTAATGGCGTTTAATTTAAACCTGTTTTGCCGCTTCAATCTTTTGTAATAGCCAATCGCTCACGTTTTTTTCGTCGTTAGAGAAAAAGTGGGGAAGGCCTGCTTCTTCATATATTTCCTCCCAAAAGTGTCTTATCGCATTTTCATATTGAATGTCCTTAAACACTAATCCAGTCGCCACTAATCCAGTGTTTGCCATACCTTGTTTGACCGTCTCTATTGTGAACTCTTTAGCTTCGGGAGGGTACAACGGTAATCCATGTAAAATAACTAAACTGGCCCATGGTTGCCCAGACAGTTGTTTTCTTAGTGGTTCAACGTCATCACGGTATTTCTGGGCCATCTCAAAATTCCATGGTCCTTCCCCCTCTATTACTAAGAATCGTTCTCGAATAGAAAGTTCTAAGAAACCGTGGACTGGAAAAGTGTAATTATTCAAGATAACCCTTCACTAAGTTGATTAGAATACAACTAACATCTATTAATTATAGTTGATATTCGGGGAAATATTTAGCTCCGTATGAATGCAAGTGATAACAATGTCAGAAATACAATACACATCGTATTTCTGACGCTTGTTGAGTGAATTTACGTTCTATAACTAGACGGTAACGTCTTTTAACAATGACGTGAGCTTAGTTGATATCGCTTGCATTTTGTCACTTTGCTCAGACGTGTGCCTTGCTTCGACAATAGTACGATCTGAAATCTCTTGGATGTTTTCAATTCGCTTATTAATGTCGTCTGCGACGCGTTGTTGCTCTGATGTAATTTGTACTATGCCTTGGCGCATATCATTCATTTTTGCTACGGAGTCGATGATAGCGTTAAGTGATTCCCCCGCTTTTATCGCATGGTCGACATTTTCATTAGCTAAGTTCTGGCTGCTTTCCATGACACCAACTGCATTTTTTGCGTCGGACTGAAGCCGCTCAATAATTGAGTGTATTTCATCTGTCGCCTCTTGTGTTCGCCCGGCAAGGGTTCGCACTTCATCGGCAACCACAGCAAACCCACGACCATGTTCTCCAGCTCTAGCGGCTTCTATTGCCGCATTCAATGCAAGCAAATTAGTTTGATCTGCAATAGAAGTTATAACGTCAACAACAGTGCCAATTTCAGTGCTGTTCTGTTGCAGCTTAGATGTGACCTCTACCGCTTCGGAGACACCCTTAGCAAGTTGATTAATACCGTTTAATGATTGATCGACTATCTCTCTGCCTGATTCTGCTTCCTTGTCTGCTTCTATGGCAATAGCCGCTACTTGATCAGCGACTTCATTGAGTGCTTTTAACATGCTGTTCGTTGCTTCTGCGACTTGCTGTGTTTGATTCTCCTGATTTTGCACTGAGCTGTTACTTTGCTTTGTTCTTTGCGATAAGTTCTCTGCTGAATCGGATATTTGTAGCATTTGATCGGTCATTTCTTTAATGAGCTGAGCCACCTTTTGAGCCATAGTGTCAAAGCTAAAAGATACGCGTGCCCACTCATCTTTACTTGTGACATTGATTCGAGCAGAAAAGTCATTTTTCGCAAGCGTATCTGCCATCCCTGTAAAGGCTGTGAATTTTTCTGTCATTGCCCGATAAAACCCTAGAAATAAATAACCTGCAATCAAGAGTGTTGAGGTATTTAATGCAATGAGCCCCAACTCATAGTTTTTTTGGCTACTTATGCGAGCTTCAACTTGCGTAACTAAAAGGCGTCGGTTTTCTGCATAGAGTGTTTCGATGCTGTCTTTAGTTACAGTGGCAAGTTTACTGAACTCTTGTCCCGTAACGCTAATGCTATCTGGATCAAGAATTTTGTCTTTGATGAGCATGCTAAGATTTACAAGGTTAGCTAGTGCTGGTTCGCTATACATAAGAATTGAACCGCGCATGTCTTTGTCGGCTTCAAACACTTTATTGAGCGAACGTGTCATGTTCTTCTCTTCAGCTAACAGCTGTTCTTGATGGCTTGCGAGTGCAAGGTAACTGTCTGGTGTAAAGCGGTTACGAAATATAACACCGCTGGCGGTATCGTCACTCTTAGCAACCAGCTCAGATAAAACGGGTATACGTTGTATCGCTAAATTAACCATATAAAAGCTTGCTAGGTTGGGAGATAACGTTAAGTCTGTTTCATCAGCTACGTCACGCATTCCTCCCATGATCATTGTGAGTATATCGGTGTGTCTTTGATCTCTAAATGTTGAGCGCATCTCTAATGCGTTGTCTCTTAATGTTTGCCATTCTTCATATAGACTTAATAATTCAAAGCTTGATTTAGAGGGAAGTGTTTTATGTAACTTGATTAATTCGGCGAATTGCTTATCTACTTTTTCTTGTTGTGCAATAACCTCTTCACGAGAACTAAGATCGAATGTAAAGCGTGACATTAATGTTCTTAAATTAATAACTTCGGTAATTAAAGGGACCGACTGATTAATATAATTTAATCCCAGTAGCTTTTTCTGAGAGATATTGATTGTGTTGTTAACGGTTGTAGCAACCTGAAAGTTTATGACGCCAATAGGGATTAAAAAAATTACGGTTATTAAAACAAACTTACTGGTTAAGTTAAGATTGTTCATTAATTTAACGGCAGGTGATAGCCAGTTATTCATTAAAGCTCTCCATTGTTATTCCTTTATTTTTATTTTCGACTTCAATCGAAACGTTAAGCCATTTTGTTTTCGTTATTATGTAATGGCCTTGTACTGATTTAACTTATTTCTAATTCTCATTATCAACACTAAATGTAAGGTTAATTGTGATTGCAGTTTTAGTCAAAAATGTGACGTTCATATTTCAATGAAAAAGCTAATTGTTAGAAAATTGCGATAAATTAACCTTAACTATTATTTGTCACGACTTAATAAGTTGTTTTTTATAACACTTTTAAGCTTTTTAAGAGTTCTTTATAAATATTTTGATGTGAAATGAAATGGTAATTGAGCTTAAGGCTTTTACTATTTGTTCTATTTTATTTTGGTCGGCAGACCAGTAGAAAGGCGTCATCATTAATAAACTTTTCCTGTCTTGAAAATCAATTAGGTCACGTTGATAAGTTAATACCTCTTGATGTAATAAAGAAAAACCATCGATTTGATTATTTGATTCCTTATGGTCTTCTGGTGTGTCATAGACAAGCTTTTTCACTTCGGTAAGGTGCGTTGGTGCGGGAGATACTTGGCACCAGATTCCAGATGTTCTAAGTACGCGTTTTACTTCATTATCGTTGGCAGGGGCAAATACCTGCAATAGTGCATCTATATCACTAGTTGCAACAGGCAAATTGGCGTTGCTTGCTACTGAGAAGGGAATTTCTCGGTACTTTTTGGATGCTTTTTGTATAGCGTTCTTTGAAATATCGCTGCCGTATACTGAAGACGGTACATTAATACTGTCCAAAAAGTCTTTAATGCGATTAACATAATAGCCTTCGCCACAACCGATATCATATAACGATATGGGTGATTCATTAACGACGTGAGAATGTATGAGTTGGGCGATTTTGTCAGCTAGTGGCTGATAGTGACCTTGATCGAGAAATGCTCGTCTTGCGCTAATCATAGCGTTGTTATCACCAGGATCTTTCGTCCTTTTTTGATTAGCTAAAAGCAGGTTTACGTATCCTTCCTTAGCGGTATCAAAATGATGGCCATCATCGCAAGCCCATGTTGTAGCTGTCTGAATTAAGGCTTTTTTGCACGATGGGCATGTCCACATAAGATACTCGATGAATGTCTAATCTTTGTTAATCTTACCAGATTATATTGATTTCACTTTGATCGAATTCACTTTGCAGCCCGCAATTCTTACTCTATTATTTACAGTATAAATTGCTTAGAGAATTTGATTTGCCAAGCTCCCCCTATTTTATCGAAGTCCGGGGTGATGTCCTTTGCTCCAAGCTAATGGGTAAGTGGGATCTAGCAACAGACATCACCTATAGTGCTGAATTTGCCACGACGGCGCAAAGCCTACGTAATCGGCCGTGGGGGATTCTGTGTAATATGGTTGATTGGCTGCACAGCATTGAGAAGCCTGAAAGTAAAAGCCTAATTAAAGAATTTGATCGTCGTAATCAGATTGCGGAATGTTGGGTTGTTAAGAATGAAAATCAGGCTCAAGCCCTAAAACCCTTTATTCGACAGCATCCACAAATTAAACTTATTTGTGTTCGAACGGCCGAAGAGGCGGATGCTTGGTTAATGCAGCAGCCACTCTCATACTCCACTAACCTCAATTTAGGGTGAATTACATCGATAAGTATCGATTATTTTTATGCTAAAAAGACTCTAATTATCTCGAGTTTGGGTTAATTAATGTGTAGCTGATAGGAAATCAAAACATCAAAATGAAGCTATTACACCAACATTATATTGTCGGCTACGGCAGCCTATTAAGCCATGATAGCCGACTAAACCATTCAGGCATTGATGAAGTCGCTTACCCTTTAGAGTTGAAAGGCTGGCGCAGATCTTGGTTGACACGTTCCATCGAAGAGAAGCAAACCTATGTTGGTGCAGTGATGAAACCTGATGCGAAGATGAATGGCGCGCTTGTGCCAACTAAAGAGATATCCTTGGAGCTAAAAGAGCGTGAGTCAAATTACCGTTTCACCCAGCTTTCAGTTGATGATTTTTCTTTCATTAATTATTTAGGTGATGCTGAGAGTGTTCTTAAAGAGCAACTTGAATATAAGTCGATATGGATTTGTGAAACTCTGAAAACAAACAAACCGGAGAAGGGTTACCCAGTCAATCAATCTTATGTTGATACCTGTCTTGCGGGTTGTTTTGAAGTGGGCGGAGCTCTGTTTGCTCAACATTTTATTGAACAAACATCAGGCTGGGATGTCGCTTGGGTTAACGATAGAGAACAAAAAAAATATCCTAGGTATGCGAGAATTAACAATGAAGAAAGAATGAAAATAGATACAGAGCTTGGACGTATTTTACATCACAGAAAGGAGCTAACATGATGATTAATATTGATAACATAGAAACAGAACGGCTTATTTTGACACCACTGACACTGGATGATGCGGAATTTGTTATGTCATTGTTTAATGACCCCGACAGCTTGAAATATATTGGTGATAAGCAATTGTATGATGTTCCTAGCACTGAGCGTTATTTGACGGATGGGCCTCTGGCTTCTTATGCATCAAATGGTTTTGGCTTATTGAAAGTGTCAGTCAAAAATACGGGTACTGCCGTTGGCTGTTGTGGATTGTTGCAGCGTGAATATTTGGCTAGCCCTGACATTGGCTTTTCTAGCTTGAATGAGTTTCGAGGTCAAGGTTACCTTCACGAGGCGAGCGCTGCGGTTTTAAAACATGCGAAAGATAGCCTATTAAAAGAAATTTATGGCTTGGTTGACCCTGACAACGAGCCGTCTATTCGTTTACTTAAAAAGCTAGGGTTCGCTTATCAAAAGCCATTATCTCTTGAAGAAAGTGACCACAAGACAGATGTTTACTGTATTCGTTTTGATGGAGATGTGTGATTCACTTCGAAATAATCAAAACTTATTGGTGTTAATGATGAGGAAGAGTGATGCCGAATATTGCTGCGTTTAGTTTATTGGTTGATGACTACGATGATGCAATTCGCTTTTTTTCAAAAGCATTGAATTTTGAATTGATGGAAGACACGGACATAGGGCAGGGTAAACGCTGGGTTCGAGTTCGCCCAAAAGGTAGTCAAGGGGGGGACCTAATTCTTGCAAAGGCGTCGGATGAAACGCAGAAAAGGCTAGTGGGTAAGCAAATGGGAGGCCGTGTCGGTTTCTTTTTGCATACAGAAAGCTTCACACGTGATTACCAACACATGCTGCAATGTGGTGTGACCTTTTTAGAAGCACCTCGTCATGAAACCTATGGCACAGTTGCTGTTTTTGAAGACTTGTATGGGAATACATGGGATTTATTAGAACCTAAGTAAGTAATCCCAAGTTGGTACAAGAGAGTCAATATAACTGAAAACATCACTTAAATAAGGCTCGCTCGACTCTATGAGTTCTTTTCAGAACTCAACGTTTGTGCCGTACAGTTATCTTTGTGGCTTTCTTATGCAACGCTAAGGTTACATAACCAAGTTGATGAAAGCTTACTTGAAATCAATATCATGACCAGAAGACGATAAAGTTTTGGTTTCGATGACATTATCTTCATCAGTAAATCGGATATAGCCAATACCACTGCCATTAGATAAAGTTCTGGAGTGACTATTATTGGGCTTGCGAACCCGGATAGACATTCTACGCCTTTGTGTAAACCAGTTAAGCGGCGATCGTCGTGCATAAAATAGTTGGTTTAATTTGTCTAGCCACTTGAGAAGCTTAGATGGAAACTCATTTTTGATGCCGCTACTCGTCACTTGAACAATCTTAGGGCTATTGCGCCTGAAACGCAGTGTTACATCATAGACAAACGAGTAATGCACGTCGCCAGATAAGATTACAAAGTTGGGTGGGGTTTTGTAGTGTCTAAATATGTTTAAGATAACGCTGGCTGTGCCGCGGTGCGCCATCCAGTTTTCTGCATCGACTGTTAGTGCTTGCCCAAAGAAAGTGAAAAGTTTTTGGACGGACTCTATCAACTTGACACCAAAAACAGGCGCAGCCGAGACCATGATAATTGAGGGTTGATTAATTAACTCTTGCTGCATCTCAGACAAAGACTCCCAATCCATTAACCCTGACGGTTTTGTTGTGCTACTTTCTGAACGCCAACGTTGGGTCCGTGTATCCAAAACCACTGTTTTGGGTGAAGTATTCAACGTGTAATGCCAATCATCCCATGCTAATAACTGTTCAATAATATCATCATGGTTGTTGATACTCGTTTCTGTAAAAAAGTCAGGTATTTGTTCTGTCAGTTTTTCAAATTTTTGTGGCGCATTCCCCCATCCTTGGCAAAGCCAATAGCTAATTAAGGCGTTGCCAATAATGCGTTTTGAAAACGGGTGTCCATAAGCGGCTTCTTCCCAGCCTCGTGTTAAATTCCAATCATCTGTTACGTCGTGATCGTCAAAAATCATATAGACAGGAATATGGGCTAACCCTCTGCGAACATCTGGTAATCCGGTGATGAACTTCTCTATGGCTTCTTTCTCTTCATCGAATCGGGGTTGGAATTCTGTTAACGGAGTGCTTTGAGGTAATGTGACAAAACGCCAAAGTTCTGGTGACCAAACAAGTAAGTACATAGCCATCATTTCACCGAGAGTAACTAGATGATTACGAGCATTAACTGAGGTGAAAATGGGTTTACGTTTAGCGGCAATAAAGCTCTTGTAAAGCTCTTTATTGGCTTCTGTTTTAGGTAATAACTTCTCTCGTTCGTAAAACGATAATGAGTGATTGATCAGTTCTTGTGTGTTGTTAGCAACGGCACCTTCCCAATTTTCTTCGTGCAGGCCTAATAAAGCCATCACTTGATGAATGGCAGATAACATAGGGCCCGCCACGTCATCTGCATAAATTTGGTCACCTGACATCATTAAATAAGCTGGACGCTTTCTTTGGTTTTGGATGCGATCTTGTAATTCACTACTGACACGAACTAGTGCATCTCCACTCGGATGGTGAGGTTTTCGGCAGGAGCCGTGTAATAGATCATCAACTTTATGGTGTATCTCAAAGCTGGGTAATGTTTGACCTGGGTAAGTTATGTCAGAAACGCAATCTAATAACGCTAACGTGCCATTCTTTGTTTTAAATGCTATATCGTAAAAAATGGGTTCAGCAGCAGGTAAATTAGCGCTGGTATACAGTGTAATCAATTTTACGTAAGCGTTTTTACCTACAGTAGCTGAAAGACTCTTTTGCTCTTTTTGATTGTATTGAGGAGCTTCTTTCTTATCGCTTTCAAATAAAGTCAGTGTGCAACTGCAATCTTCAGTTGTTACAAGCCATATGGATATCTCTTCTGGCGTAACTTTACGAACAATAGGGCCAGCAATAACTAAAGGTAACTCATCATTTTTCATCTATTTGTAGGACTCATTTCTCTTTTTGGATTGACTAGTTTTACCATGAGCTTCCAGTCACTTTTTACTTGTTCAGCATAGGCAATACTACTACAAACCAGTTCTTCTAAGTAAGGAGGGATTTGTGTTAGAACAGCTTGCTCAAAACGTGTTGAGCGCCTATCAGCTCGACAATGTGCCAACGCTAAAGATTGACCACAGACTTTTGCGTATTCGATGACACTTTGTGACGGTGGCTTTTCTAGCGTTAATGCTATGTCTTCAGGAGCGATACCAACTTTGGCATGATGCCGTGATCGGATGAGGAAATGTTGTGCGTTCCATTTTATGTTGTCTAAGACGAGATCTGGGCGCCTTTGCATTCGCCGTTTGCAAACAACAGTGAGGTGAGCAGGGTTTAGCTGATTAACTGCACTTAACGATTTAAAATAACTTAGCGGAGCTGCTTCACGTTGTTTTTTAACTTCGACAATATGGCATAACGCCATGTCTTCAGTTGTTTGGGTATGGACATTTTTAGGGCCGACTAACAGGTAATACCGTTCCATATTGACTGAACCCGTACCTGCGCCAATGCGCTGGACAATATCGAGTATGTGATCGTCAACGTAAGGCGCGAAGGTCTCTTTTATTGCTTGATAAAATTTTGAATTTAATGGTACAAATTTTTTGGGAAGAGATTTAAATGTCGGTTTTCCCCCAGACCAGTCTATGGCTTTCGCTAACGCACTTTTTTGTGAAAAGTGCTTGCCACCGACGGCTCTTTTTTGTGCTTTTTTTAAGAATGGATAGAGTACAGAGCCTTTAGTAAATTTTTTGATAACATGCTGACGTTTTAATGTGCCGCTAAAAAGGTGCTCGCAAGTTTTCACGTAACTTTGTAGAAACTGTGAAATAGCTGCTTTTGTATCGGACTCACTAGCTGCGTGTAATCCTAACACTAGCGGTTTTTCCGGTTCGTAATGCCCTGCTAATATGCCTCTACAGAAATCAGTTGATAACGAAAGGCTACTGCCAAAGCGTATGAGATCCCACAAGCAACTTCCAATACAAGCGTCGTCGAAGTCATTGGGACCGAATATAACGGTCTCATTGTGGGAGCCTTCTTCTGTAAAGAAGCCAAAATTAGAGACGTGACAATCACCTACTACCATTGTACTGGGTAGTGCTTTAGTGAGTGCCTCGGGTAATTTTAGATAACCATGCTGGATGTCATAATAAAAGAGCTGAGCCGAACCTCGGAAAAAACGAAAGGGGTTGTTTGTCATTGTTAAGTGTTTGCGACATGGCTTTTTGCTGCTTGGTTTTATGCCATCAATTTGTTCAAGCAACCTCGATAGAATTAAACTTCTGTCTTCCACTTTTTCTTTTTTCTCGCTCATCAATTGTTATTGCTGTTAGATAGTAGTGATAACTTAAACTGATAGCATGTTTTTTTAAAGATAATCTTCTTTGTGTCGGAGGCGTATTCAGATTAGGATCCCAATTCGACATTCTTAAATTGAGAACACACAATGCTTCAATCTGCCTATGACAAAGCGTCTTTATTCGCTGCTAAAGGACTGTTTGCCATATCAGTTATTCTTTTAAGTGCTTGTTCGCCGTCAACTAAACATATGGAGTCGACAAGTTCTAATGTTGAGAATAGTGCAAATATTGTACGCGTAGACGGCTTGTGGGTTAAAAACGCACAAGGTGGCGCAATGGAAGATCCTCAAACATCAGGGCTTGTCTCTTGGCGAGGGAAGTTATTGAGTATCTCTGATCGCAGCGCGGTGCCTAAACAACGTATGAGAATCCACGTTATTGAGCCTACAACCGGTGAGCTGCATGCGCCAGGTTTCCCTATCGCTTTATCTGAAGCTTTAGCATCGAGTTGTTTTGCTGAATATATTGGTGACAATCCTGATCTAGAAGCGCTAATGGTAGACCCTAAAGATGACACTGTGTTTTATACTGTGACTGAAGATGCCTCGGCCTTTTCGTTATCTTCGGCCTGTAAGGAACGCTTCTCGGATACCGGCTCGACGGACTACCCAACCGTACTCGTTCGGCTTGAGTTGCAAGAGAATGAACAAGTTCTTATGACGCATGCTCGGCCTATTCGCTTTGCGTCAGAGTTAGCTGTCGGCGACTTTCCAAATGATGGCATTGAAGGGTTAACGATAGACAATGAAAATCGGTTATACCTTGGATTGGAAAAAGACAGTGCAGGTAATGCTAGAATTTTTGAACTGGTAATGGATGAAGACTTTTGGACCAGTGATGATTTTGCGGATGCTAAAGATAGCCAGTTCATCTTACCCACATTTGAAAAAGGGAACCATCCCATCAACGCTTTGCAGTATGTTGAGATGCCTAATGGTGACGGGATGATTGTTGCCGCTGCTAGAAACGATGACCAGCTATGGGTCATTCATTTAGATAAGAAAACACCGACATCCATTATTAATCTGACTTTCTGGGCTCCTACGACACTAAGTAGTGCGAATGAAGAAGAACAATCTGCTGCTGGATGTGATGCATGGGAACAAATGGATAATTCATCGATTGAAGGTGTTGCTGTATTGGAAGGTGAACTTTGGTTAGTTAATGATCCCTGGAAGCGTCAGTATTTAAAGAATATCCAATGTGAATCTAATGCGAATCGCTATAACAGTATGTCACCTTTGTTGTTTAGGTTGTCATTACCATTAGTTGGCGATGTGTAGGAGCCTCTTTAGACGCGAGCGACAGTGCATTCGCTGCTAAAGCATGCTCCTACGATAGAGGGTTTTATTTAAGGTTAAGGTCGCAGTGCGCGATCGCCTCTTGCTAGGCCGCAAATTCCTGTTCTAGATGATTCGATGACGTCTGCACTAGCCGCTAAAGTTTGAGCAAAGGCATCTAATTTATCGCTCGTGCCGGTCATTTCGATGGTGTAATTGTTTGTTTGGACATCAACAATTTGACCTCTAAAAATATCGACGTTGCGTGCGACTTCAGCTCGTGACTTTTCTGTCGGTGTTGCGACTTTAATCAGCATGAGTTCTCTTTCAACGTGGTTAGCTTCAGTTAAATCAGCAACTTTGAGGACATCAATAAGCTTATTCACTTGCTTCGTGATTTGTTCAATCACTTTGTCATTACCATGGCTTGTTATGGTCAATCGCGACAAGCTGGGGTCATGTGTTGGGGCAACACATAAGCTGTCTACGTTATAGTTGCGTTGTGAAAACAAAGCCACGATACGAGATAAAGCTCCCGGTTCGTTTTCCATTAAAACAGAGATAATTCGTTTCATTAGGTACGCTCCGTTTTGTTTAATCTCATATCGTCCATAGCGCCGTATTTAATCTGCATGGGGTAGACGTGCTCATTTTGGTCTATCTCGATATCCATGAAAACTAAACGTTCTTTCATGGCAAAACACCGAGCCATCGCGTCGTCCAACTCTTCAGGTTTAGTGACTCTTATGCCAACGTGACCGTAGGCTTCTGCTAATTTTACAAAGTCAGGCATCGAATCCATATAAGAGTGCGAATGCCTTCCTTTGTAGATCATATCTTGCCATTGTCGAACCATACCTAATGCACGGTTATTAAGAGAAATGACCTTGATAGGTAAGTTGTATTGCAAACAGGTTGCAAGTTCTTGGATGTTCATTTGAATACTGCCGTCACCTGTCACCACAACTGACGTTGCGTTGGGGTGAGCAAACTGGACTCCCATGGCTGCTGGTAACCCAAATCCCATGGTTCCTAAGCCACCAGAATTTATCCATTGCCTTGGTTTGGCGAAGGAGTAATACAAAGCAGCAAACATTTGGTGTTGGCCAACGTCAGAGCTTACGTAAGCCTCGCCATTTGTATGTTTATAAATTGACTCGATGACTGCCTGTGGCTTTATGAGTTCTGAGCTTTTTTCATAAGATAGACAGTCGCGATCACGCCATTGTTGTATTTGTTGCCACCAATCTTTTAACTTCTCTTGCTGTTTCGCTTCATCGACAGAGCTTAAAAGCTTTTGCATTTCTTGGACGACATTTTTGACGGAACCCACCACTGGAATATGCACCGCGACTGTTTTAGATATTGAGGCAGGATCAATATCGACATGGATAATCTTCGCGTGAGGACAAAACTTGGCTACATTGTTAGTTACTCGATCGTCGAAGCGTGCACCTAGCGCCACGATACAATCTGCGTTGTGCATAGACTTATTGGCTTCTAGAGTACCGTGCATGCCAAGCATACCAATAAATTGTGGGTGTACACCTGAAATAGCGCCTAGGCCCATTAAAGTGCAAGTAACGGGCGTGTTCATTAACTCCGCTAGCTGAGTCACTTCTTCATGAGCATCAGCTGTAATAGCACCACCACCAACATAAAGAACTGGCCGTTCGGCTTTCGTTAATACTTCAACCGCTTTCTTAATCTGTTTGCCGTGTCCTTTTGTCGTTGGATTGTAAGAACGCATTTTTACTGACTTTGGAAACTCGTAAGGATGTTCTTCTAATACATTGACGATGTCTTTAGGTAAATCAACAACGACAGGCCCTGGTCTGCCTGTATTTGCAATGTAATAAGCTTTTGCAATAGCGTTAGGAATATCGACAGCGCGCTTAACTAAAAAGCTGTGCTTAACAATGGGACGTGAGCACCCGACCATATCTGTTTCTTGAAAAGCATCTTCACCAATATGAACAGAGGGAACTTGGCCTGATAACACGACCATTGGAATGGAGTCCATGTAGGCTGTTGCAATACCGGTTAACGTGTTTGTTGCTCCCGGACCTGATGTTACGAGGACTGTGCCCGTTTTTCCTGTAGAACGCGCATACCCATCAGCCATGTGGGCTGCTGCTTGTTCGTGACGGACGAGAATATGCTCGACATCTTCTTGTGCGTAGAGCGCATCATAAATATCAAGTACAGCACCGCCAGGGTATCCGAATACATGGGTAATACCCACGTCCTTTAGCGCTCTCACGACCATCGCGGCGCCCGACATCATCTCCACTTTTCCTTCTCCTAAAACTAATTTATTTACTCTCACTTAACGTAGGGGAAACTATACGACAGCATAAGCAAAGATAAAACAGTTAAAAGCCGTAAAGTGAGATATATATCCCATTATTTTAATAAATTAGGATGTTTCTTTTGATTTATCTGTCGTGAGGCTTGAAAATAGGATGGTGTTAATTTTATGTTAACGTGGAAAACCTTTCTGTGGCACTTAGCCAGAAAGAATACATCAACGGCTTTCTCTCATTTTATCATTGTTTGAAAGAACACAGCCTTTTCTGCGCAGTGACACATTGTTTAAAAATCGTTAGATGTGTTTTGGGGGGCGGTGTTTAGGTGATTATGTATGGCTCTTTTCTAATCAATTGCTTCAAGTGATGATGCGCACCAATAACTATAGCTCTTCCACAGAAGGCCTAGGCTGACTATAAATAACCATAATGGATTCCATACTGAAAAGACTGTCAAAATGATATAAACGGTAAAGAGTCCAATAATGCTAAAGGTGACTTGATACCGAAAGCCTGTTGTATGAGCTTTTTTTCTACCTGCGATAGCGAATGTATACGCCAATATCATAGGGTATAGAGCCGCACAGAACAAAAAGGTGATGCCAAGTAATTTGTAACTATTGAAGTCAACACTAATGACGAGAGCTAGCACGAAGAAAATCAAGGTGAAAAATAAAAGAAGGCGGGCTTGCCGCTTAAACTGAAGCCAGGCCACTCGACGCATAAAGGATAGACGCGAACCTTTAAGCCAGAGATTGAGTTGTGCCATTAGCGGTTTATTTTCTATAAACTCTGAAACAAGAGCAAATGATATCACCAGCCACATTAGCAGAAGAAACAAGCTTACTAATAGGCCGAAAGCTTCGCCACTGATTGGCCCCTGATGAATAATATTGATACCCATACCAATAATGGTTACCACGCACATTATACCTACGGCAGAGATAACAATCATCGAATTGGCCGATGCGCTTCCAGTAAATAGACCTTTCTCTAGCGCATTATTGATGTTGATTAGCTTTAAGCGCTGTTGCCATTGAGCAAGCTTTGGCATCCATTTTGCGGCCACTGAATAACGTTTTTCTGATAAGCCGAGTAACTCAATACTGGTCATGACGGATGGTTTCTTAATCCAAGTGACTGGAAGCTTCTCTTCGTCTAACTCTGATGGTTTTAGATAAAGCCTATAGCTAACATAATATAAAGTAAAAGAGGCCATTAGCACTAAAACTGACAAGCTTACTTTTAGGCTTAGTGAGACTTTATGAGCAAACCAGTATAAAAACGTCTGAGCTGCATGAATAAAATCTGTTGATAAAAAAAGCACCAAACTAATAACCGATAAAACAATAACATTGGTAATAAAAGATCGGTACGGTAGGTGTAATGCTAGAAAAAAGAGGCTACCCATAAAAATGCAAGTGAGTAGTGATAAGGCCATCAAAGAAGGAGCATGGCCCCATACGACTGAAGCGAATAACGACATAGCCAAAAATGAGCATAAGCTGTAATTAAATTGATAACGTTTGGCATTGGGCTGAAGAAAAAGTGTTGGATGACAATACACCGCGTTCAAACTGAATAATTGAGAGGTTAAAATTATTATTGGGGCTAGCATGGAAGTTAACATCCATAACACGGGCCAGCCTGAAGAAGAAAAGAGATTATCAACTTGTATCAATGTTTGCCCTGACCTTATAGTCAAAAAAAGAGGAAAGGCTATAGATAAAGCTAGAAAGTAAAGGTAACTAAATCGTTGGGTTTTCCAATCTCGTATAGTAAGTGCTAAGTATGGATTCATCGATGTAGCTCCAAAAAGATATCCTCTAGGTTCATTGAATTGACCTTAATTTGGCACCTGAACTCGGCTTCTAATTTCTGAATATGGGTGATATCGAAATCTGCTACTGTCAATACTGCGCTGTTAGCTTGGCGTGTTTCATGAATGATATGACTAAAAGGTAAACTTTTGGGCAATTCATCTTGAGTGTGTAAATGCAGTTTAATGACTTTTTCTTTAAGATCATCCAGCCTTCCGAAATAACTGATTTCTCCTTCCTTCAAGATGGCGACATCAGCGGCAACACGCTCGATATCAGACATAATATGAGTTGAGAAAATAACACTGGTGCCATTATCGATATTAATGTCGATAATCTGTTTAATAAGGTCTCGTCTTACTACCGGATCAAGGCTGGCAACCGGCTCATCGAGGATCAATAATTCAGGTGTATGCCCCATTGATTGAATAATACTTAAACGTTGTTGTTGGCCACCTGATAACTCTGCAATATGAGCTTTAGGATCTAGTTCCCAATTGTTTAAAAGATCTTTTACCTTAGAGGCGTCCCAAGAGTCATAAAAAGCGCCCGTATAGTCGAGCAATTCCTGAACTTTCATCCAATGAAAGAGCGTTGATTTTTGTGCGACGTAACCAATTTTTTCTTTAACATGATTTGGCATGTCCCAGGACGACTGATTCATTATGTCGACCTGGCCTGAATCTGCTTTTAACATACCAACAGCAAGTTTAAGCAAAGTCGTTTTACCAGCACCGTTTTTTCCAACTAATCCAAGAACATGTCCCTTTTTGAGGCGCAGAGTAACGTTCTTTATGACGTTTTTGGCGCCTAAACGTTTTGTGACATCATTGAAAGTGAGTATGTTCATTTTAAATCCTTGTCTAATTGGGCATTTATCCATTCAACTACTTGAGTTTTATCTAAACCGAGTTGGCGGTATTGCTGTGCTAAGTTTTGAAGCAAAGGTGTGAGTTGTTCAAGGCGGTCTTCAACGGAGACTTCATTAACAAGCTTTCTTACCTGCATTCCTTTTCCCCGTATCCGACTCACGACATCCTGCGCCTCTAACATGCTATAAGCTTTGGATATTGTCATCGGATTGACATCTAACTCAGATGCTAGCTGACGAACTGAAGGGAGGTAGTCTTCTGCCTGAATTTGACCGCTGGCAATCATTCGTTTTATTTGCTCCATCAGTTGTCGATAGATAGGTTCACCAGAACTTGGGGATACCTGTAATAGTAAGGACGAATGTCGCATGGGGTGCTTTCTCTGTATTGGTGTATTGTTTATATAATACACTTCTTTAGATTGCAAGACTTTTTTGTAGCTGCAAGGAAAATTGGAATTAACAAGACAGCACTTAATAATAGAAACGAAAGCTCAAAAGAATAATACTAAATCGTATAAACAGAGCTCATCCTGCACCAATAGAGTTCCTTAAGTTTATTTAAAGGAGATGCATTAGCGGCTTTAATCTAGATCGAGATTATGGCTGCCGATATCAGGTCATACATCGATTGAACATCGTTGGGCATAGTAATACTGACCTTATCAAGTAGGTTATAAATACCCTTCACAATTATAGAGCGTCTTATGCATTGAGGCCTGCTCTAAACGTCGATATCAATATCTTTTTCAGTCTCGGTAGCTTCGTCTTCGTTATATATTTTAGTCGAACCGTAAATACTAATATGCTTTTGACGATTAATACGTTTCTGGTACTTATCCCAAGCGCGCTCAATCATTGATTCAGCGGGTTTTATTCCCGTAATTGATGCAAAAAGATCGTTGTCTTCTTGGGTTGTAGCAGTATGAGTTCCATTCAACAAAGCGCATATTAGTAAACCATATTCACTCAGTGCTTTGCTTTCAGCGATGGAAAAGTCCCCAGAACGAGAGAACCCGTAAGGGTAGTTTGTAGGATCACTGTATTGACGTGTAAAAAAGGCATTTCTATTTGCGTTGGGGTTATCTTTCATAATTGTTCTTCCAACTTTAAAAGACAGATAAGTAAAAATCATAACTAATTTTTAGGTTTAAAACGTATTTTCGTCAACACTATTAATGTGAACTTTTTAAGTCTGAGACTGAGTGGCTTTTTGTGTTGTAAAATCAGTAGATTCTAGCTAGGAAAGACGGATAAAGTTGATTAGCATTTGACTAATTTTGAGGATGCGGCATTGATAAGCAAGAGCACCGACTGATAAGTGCTCACCATTTTTACAAACAGATCTTAATGTTTAACGTTTTTTGTTTGGAATCCATGCCCAATCCATTTGGCATTGGATTGGTTCGCCTCCGGACTCGTCTGTTACAGCCACCTGAACTGTCATGTCGCCCTTCTCTTCCGTTTTTAAGCGAGTTAGTTGTCCGTCGGTTAATTTAGCAACGGCTGTCATGTCTCCAACTGTACGCTTATGATAGTCAACATGCAGGGTTTTAAGGAGAGGGAGTTTATCGCCGGGTAAATTGATACCAACAATAAAACCCGTTGCTGACTCTGCTAGAAGAGCCATAGATGCTGCGTGTATGCCACCAATGTGATTCTGCACACGCTTTTTGTTTTTTTGAAAAAAAGTGACTGAATGAGTATCGACGTTGAGTATTTGTAATCGAGCCGTTCCAGCCAACTTTACTTTGTTGTTGAATAAAAAGGTAATGATGCGGTACTTCAACCAACGAGGGTAGTGTTCAATTGAGCGAACAAATTCGCCGAGTGCATTTTTCTTAGACATAAATCAGCCAATCTGGTTAGACCAGTAATAAGGGTGTCAGTCTTTGACTAAAATATCAACTCTACATTGTATTAATAACAAGAGAATTAATCTCAGATTCGTATAAGTGAGTTAAGCAAACTTCATAAGATTGGTAGAAAAGTAAGTAAAAAACTTGGTGAGCTAGAGTTATTCAGTGTTTAGAGAGAACTAAAAAGAGTGTATTTGGAGCGGGAAACGAGATTCGAACTCGCGACCTCAACCTTGGCAAGGTTGCGCTCTACCAACTGAGCTATTCC
>JAUBNZ010000005.1:0-64628 GCA_032355485.1 Bonnemaisonia californica
TACAACAGCGCTAACCAGATGAGGCAATCAGGCGGTTATACCTACACCTACGATGCCAACAACAAACGAGTAAAACAGATTGACAGTAAAGGCACGCATTACTCCTTGTATAGTCAAGCGGGCACCTTGATGTACCGTAACGAAGGTAACCAGCACATTGAGTATTACTACTTAGGCTCAAAGCTTGTTGCTAAGAAACGCGGCAGCACTGTTACTTACTCCCACACCAACTTCTTAGGCAGCCCCGCAGCAGAAAGTAACACAGCAGGCACGCTACTCAAACGCCTTCACTACCAACCCTTTGGTGAAAGCATTGAAGCGCCTCAAGATGATATTGGGTATACGGGTCATAAGTTTGATACCGACCTTGGCCTAAGCTATGCTCAAGCCAGATATTATGACCCAGCGATTGGTCGGTTTTATAGTAATGACCTTGTTGATGCTTTTAGCTTTGTATCGCAAGGTAATGTACATGGGTTTAATCGTTATACTTATGTCAATAATAATCCCTATAAGTATGTTGACCCTGATGGTCAACTAGGTTTCTTAGCAACCGCATTAACAGCCGTTGTTATTGATGTCGCAGCACAATTCATTTCCAACGGAAATAGCTTTGATAATTTTAGCGTTGCACAAACAGTTGGTGCTGGTGTTGCCGGTTTAGCTGGATTAGGTTTAGCAAATGGAATTTCTAAATTAACTACCGCTGCTAAGTTATCGGGTATCACTTCAACAGTCGTCGAAACTGGTGTTAATACAGTTGGTGGTGCTGGTATATCAATAGTTACAGGTGTTGCATCAAATGAAGTCGATTCGTTAATTAAAACAGGGGGACCTTCTATTGACGGCGTTGACTCGGTGGCTCCTAATGGTGCCGGTGGGGGTGTAGGCGCTGGCATTGGAACTGTTTTAGGAAAAGGTCTAGATGCATTACTTCCTGGCAATAATGCGGGAAGCCAAACTGTATCGGCTTTGAGGAAAGTTGGTGAAGAGGTAGCTGAGTCGATCGCACAAAGTACTTCACAAAAAGTTTCGGAGGAAGTAAAAAATTAATGAATAAGGTTAATAAAAATAAAGTGTTTCTTTTTTACATTTTATTCCAACTGAGTCCGCTCTTTGTTGCATTAGCTTACTGTACTATTTTATATTTTTTTAAATATAGTGATCTGTCAATTTTTGCTTTCTGGCAAAAAGTTGTTGGAGAGGATGTAAGGCAAAAGCTTTATACACTTTGGTTTGTTTTCTTTCTTGTTACGACACCACAGTATATATACTGGTACTTGAAGTCGAGTAAGATAAAGAAGGCAGAGGAATATGAGTAACTCACAGTCATTAATAAATGCAGCAGAAAAGTTTGTGACGAGTCATCTAAGTGCTGATTATACGTTCCGTAAAACTGTCAGACACTGAAACAGAAAAAGGTAAGAAACTTCGTTTGTTGCTGCATACAATAAACGTTTTTATTATTACCTTTGTTTTCATAGCCTTAGTTTATAAAGCTGGAACGGAATTAGAATTTGGGGAGCTCGGATCCAATATCCAAGTGCACCACTTAAGTAGAACATAACAATCCCTGTTGTTAGTGTTTGGTTTGAACACTAAACAAAAATTAGCAATAGGCAAAGCTTACAATATTTTGACTAGACGCAACCTCGCCAGAAAAATTCAATAGTTCAACGTATGATAAATATACTTTAAGAATCATATATTTAAGAAACTTTCAGAAAAATTCATTCGGCTGAACACCACTTTTTAGTATACAAAAGCCTGACAGTTGTATTGAGAGTCGTACGTCTTTTTTTAATTATGCGTTGATTCACGAGCTTTTGATTCTCTTCCGTAACTATTAAGAATACAGCTCATTGAACACGCACTGATCGCTATCAATAGCGTTGAGAAAGTATTGTAAAGGCACCCACTGTGGATTGATATAAAGAGTATCAAAGCCGCTAGCAGAATATTAGTCAGGTCTATGAGAAAACATTTTTTTGTTCGTTTTAATTGCTCATTTCAAATAATTAAGGATTAAAGATGAAGTTGTACTTATTTAGAGTTTTATTTGTAACAGTAATGGGTTGCGCTTTACACGCTCAAGTTTTCGCGAGTGAAAAACAACGAATCGCTATCAACAAGTCAAGCTGGATTCACGGCTCTGAAGATTGCAAACAAAACAGAGAACCGGTCACTGATTTTTATCAGCATGACGAATACAGTTTCATTCTAAGACAAAATAAGTGCGTAACTTATGAAGCACCATTTATTTACGTTTTAGTTGGCGAAGAGAAAATCTTAGTGGTAGACAGCGGCGCGATAGAAGATAACTCAGAGTTTTCTTTTTATGCAGAGTTAGAGAATACCCTTGGCAAAGATATGTTGTTATCTAAAGAAATGCTTGTGGTCCACTCTCATGGACATAGCGACCATACTAAGGGGGACTCCTCGTTTAAGGGACGTGAAAACGTAACGCTGGTTAAAGCGTCATCTAAAAGTATTCATCACTTTTTTGATTTCACTGATTGGCCTGAACAGCAAAAAACAATTGATTTAGGTGACAGAAAAATAACCGTCATACCTACCCCTGGTCATCAAGAAGAATCTATAAGCTTATATGATCATAAAACGAAATGGCTTATAACAGGCGATACATTATATCCAGGTGCTATTTACGTCAAAGATTGGCAAGCTTACAAAAATAGTATTGTTCGGTTAACAACTTTCGTAAGCAACAATGAAGTGTCTGTTATACTTGGGGCGCATATTGAAATGAGAGACCAATCAACGTCTTATTATCCAATAGGTTCTACTTATCAGCCTAATGAAGCTAAGCTTGAATTAAGTACACAAAGCTTAAAATCTTTAAATACTAAATTGAAAACTGTTAATAAGCCAACTGAGATTGTGTTGGATGACTTTATTATAAAGCCTATGAGTGGATTTCAGAAAACACTCAGTAACGTTGTTAGGTGGTTCAAACAATAGCTAATAGTATTGGCGACTTGCTTACTAAACTTATGATTAGAAATAATTGGAGCCGAGTTCATTTAAGCTTGTTTCTCATGAAGGCTTAGAAGCCGAGCTGGCCAGAAACATGACAGACTTTTGTGCGGCTCGGCACTGAACATCCCGATTTTGGTAGGCAAAAACATGAAATTTATCCCTGCTACCCTTGAACCTACCTACTTGTCGACAGTACTCAATCGCCGCAATCATTGGATTATCTAGGCTTATTTATTTCATACTCCAAAGGCTATTGTGATGTTTACCTGTCTTTAACGGGAATCTAAAAACAGTATAGGTGGTTGTTCACCTGCTTGTTAGAATTAGTGAGGACATAAACATGTACTCGTATGATTGTAGTTGAAAAGTTGCACCTGAAATTATCCGAAAGCTATTGATATATATATAACAATTAATCTTGAAAACGTATTGAGCTTATTTTGTGTCAGTAATCTATCTTTATTATTATTCGTAATTAAAACAATCACTTAAATTTGTAAGTTGAGAATTATAAAAATCACAGTCTGTTTTAGTCGACATGATTTTTAAGTAAATTGAGCTCAACAATATAATTTTAATGGTAACCAATTGATAATTATGATTAAAAATCAATTGGCATAGAAAGTGTAATACCTCCAGCGAGGCCAAAAAGTCTCGCAAAAACAGACTTACAAATTGGAGTATTATCATGAAAAAATTAGACAAACTATTATCAATCACTACTGCTGTTGCTGTTTTATCTACCCTAACAATGACTGTAAGTGCAGAAGAAAGCTTGTTCACTCAATTAGATGCTAACGCCGATGGAAAGATTTCTGCGACTGAGGCCGAGGCACATAAAGTTTTGTTTGAGAACTTCGCGACAGTCGATGCCAATTCAGACGGCTATGTAACAAAAGAAGAGTTAAGTGCAGCAGGTATCAGTTAAACTCTGTTGGCTAACCTGTAGACGACTAAAAACCCCAATCATCGGATTGGGGTTTTTAGTCGTACAAGGAAACCTGATTACTCATCATTAATTTCAATAGGTGTTTTTTTGTCTTTACATAATTCATTTTGATCGAACTTTCCGTTATAAATGTAACGTTCTGATTTGCTTGTACAGAACAGAAATATTAATGAACACGTCGATGGAGAATAGTAATGGCAAGCCCTGAAGAAATGGCTCAAAGCATGCGTAATAATATATTGGAAAAAACAGGAAAGAATAGCGCTCAATGGAATGACTTGATTATGTTGGCATCGTTAGAAAAACATGGACAGATTGTTAAATATTTAAAGACAGAGTTTGCGGTAACACATGGTTTTGCTAACTTAATAGCACACGATTTTTTAAATCGAAATATCGATGAAGAGATTGACTTAATTGCTAATCAATATGCAAGCGGTAAACAAGAACTAAAAATCATCTATGATGCGATTATCGAAGCACTATCGGAATTGCCAAACATGGAGATATCCCCCAAAAAAACCTATGTCAGCCTTCGCAATAACAAGCAGTTTGCGCTTATTCAACCTTCAACCAAAACCCGTGTAGATGTAGGCATAAATTTAAAAAGCGAGCCAATTACAGATCGATTAGAAGCGTCTGGAAGCTTTAATGGCATGGTGTCTCACCGTGTTAGGTTAACCGATGCCGCACAAGTAGATGACGAATTACTCAACTGGCTTAAAAAAGCGTTTCAGCAAGCGGGATGATTAATTTTCTTTGTCTAAATTTGAAGATAAAAATGTAGTAAACTCACATTCGGTGTCAACTCGAATGGCCATTATACCATCTGAAGCTTTATGACCTACTGACACCGGCTTGCTAATAGTCTGCTCTTTTATCCCTCAATAGGGTTTCTCCCCCCTAACCTGATAGTATGAAAGATAAGGGTTTTACCGCTATTAACTCGTATTACCCTTTCAAACCCATCGTCATAATTGGGTTGTTCTATATTGACTTCTTCATGTCTATCGTCGCTCCCATAAGTGAACTCAATTCTTCGTGTGATAGTGCCTACGTTAATGACAGGTACACCAGAAATATCGTTGTCATTACCTGACGTAGGAACGATCACAGCGACAAACGCACTGGTGGGAACCATCGACACCGACGACTCAGCTGAACCACCAACTCTTGCTAGCCTTTCCCTTGCCTCTCGGCTTAGTTCAGACGGATCAATCACAAGAACGGCTGAGTCCATAGCTCGTTGTGACAAAACCTGAAGGTTCACCGCTTGATCCCCCTCTTGCTCAATCGCTATAGGTACAGCACCATTGGCTCGTCTTTTCGAAAGATAGTGGTTGCTTACCGCATCTGCTTGCTCTTGAGGTCTTAATATATTAATACACACAACCGCATTTCGATTAGCATCACGACTTAACGCATGATTGCCACCAGCAAGATCGCTCGCAGGAAGCAGAGGGCCTGCCAGCCTTTGTTGTAAACGAGCATGGGAAAACCCACTAGGTCTAACCGTACCTATGGTTAGATGACCTACACTAGCTTCGGGTATATTAAATGCCTGCTCTGACACGTATGGAGGATAGGTTGGGCGCCTATTAAGCTCTATCTGCCTTAGCGTATACTGCATAACCATCAGTTGTTCATGTTGCAAATTAAGTAACCGAATTATTTCTGGGTTCGTTCCTGCCGCTCCCTGCTGTGACAGGGTGTTAATTCTGGCAATTTGCGCTCTGCTTTCAGCTATTCTTACCTCATAGTTAGCATCTTCAAGAGCATCTAACAATGGCCTTCGTCTGTATTCGTCTTGGATACTCAACGACCTAAGTCCATCTACAAATGGCGTTCCAAGTCGATTGAGTTGCTGTCGTAAGTCTTCCACTCGTTGTCGGGCTAATTCTGCGGCTTCGTTATAGTCCTGTTCAGTTGGCAACCTCAATTCTGCGCGCGTTGCATCATCCGGGGATCTTATTTGAGGTGGGCTCTGTACAGGGTTTACGGTGGGAATTTCGTCGTCACTAGCTTGACTAGTCGATGTACGACTACCGCTACTATTAGTGAGGCCGACCGTGGCTCCAACACCTGCACCTACAGTAGTGCCGACTGCGGCACCTGTTCCACTACTAGTACCTGTCGCTGCTCCGCTTGTACCCGCACCAGCCTCTGTGGCTCCTGCTCCGATAGCACCGCCGACTGCGGCACCGGCCCCTATACTTGTTCCTATTACTGTAGCAGCGTCAGAATCTGAGTCAGAATCATCATGTCCCCCATTAACTATACTACTCTTGCTACCGTTGGGCCTTGTCGCAACTTGTTCACGAAGCTCCTCTTCTGAGCTCTTATCTTCTGTTTCTTCAATTGTATTTGGCCAAGTTCCGTTTAAATGCCATCCAGGCCAATCGCAACTTGATGGATATCCATCAACACTAAGTCCCTCATCTCTAAGCTCGCCAGCCCATAAGTGAGGTAATTGTGTTGAGTACCCCCAATAGTCATTAAACTACATACACCTCCACTATGACCTTCTATATCATGCAAAATGCGAAGACCAACATATTGCCCCGACTCTACTGGAAGCTGTTCAGGAAGACGGCATTGTGTTGGAGCCATTGGTGAGTAAGGCCCTAATCCAAGGCGTTGCGCACGAGAGAGTTCAAATCCATTTTCATGACGATCATAAACACGAATTTCAAGAATATCTCCCGAGGTTTTGGGGTGAGTGTTAAACACAAGAAACAGGTCAACTATGGCTCCGCTAGATGCCATTGGTTCGTCAAGGACCATCTCACCAGCAACGGCGATAATTGAATTAAAATTTTTACCAGTAAAGTTTTCTAATATCGCTTGTTTGATGTACTTATTTGAATTAATCGGAAAAGAAGTAAGAGTATTCATCAATTTTTCCATGTGGTGCAAGTCTGTGAATGTGTGGAATACCAAAATTGTTTTCGGTATTGAATTTTCAATTCTCGGACAGCTAACTTCGTTTTTATAATTTTTTGTTAAAGCCCCTTCGATGATTGCTTGGCTAAAATACTACACCTATTTCTTGTAAAAGAGTGTTTTAAATATTCTCATGCAATGCCTCAGTCGACCGCCCCCAATTACAGCATATTCACAGCTAAAGCTTGTCCCTACAGACGAGTGTTCGTAGGAGGGTCTTCAGGCCCGAAGCAGTGACGTACCCTTGTGCATATTCACAGCTAAAGCTTGTTCCTACAGGCGAGTGTTTTGTAGGAGGGTCTTCAGGCCCGAAGCAGTGATGTACTCTTGGGCATATTCACAGCTAAAGCTTGTTCCTACAGGCGAGTGTTCGTAGGAGGGTCTTCAGGCCCGAAGCAGTGATGTACTCTTGGGCATATTCACAGCTAAAGCTTATTCCTACAGGCTAGTGTTTGTAGGAGGGTCTTCAGGCCCGAAGCAGTGACGTACCCTTGGGCATATTCACAGCTAAAGCTCGTTCCTACAGGCGAGTGTTTTGTAGGAGGGTCTTCAGGCCCGAAGTAGTGATGTGTCTCTTGGACATATTCACAGCTAAAGCTTGTTCCTACAGGCGAGTGGGAAAGATCTAATAATTGAGTTCGCGACGTTGCAATTACAGTTGAACTGATGATTTGGTGTAAAATAATTGAAGGTATTTTTCTATATCTGTCCAAAAAGATTTAACTCGCGCGTTATTGATACTGAAGCGCTATGCTTTGAATATATAAAAGACAAACTGAGATAACAATTAAGGAACTAAAAATGAATACCTACATGTGCATATTACGCAGTGAAGCAGGCGATTGCGAAAAACCATCACCTTCGGACATGGAGTTGATGTACGCTAAGTATCAGGCATGGCAGCAAAAATTTGCTGACAACATTTCAGACATGGGTAACAAACTCGGTTCTACCGCAAGCGTTGTGCGTCATGATAGCGTTGATGATGGGCCTTTTATTGAATTAAAGGAAATTGTCGGGGGTTATATGATGCTAACCGCGGCAACACTTGATGAAGCAATCACTGTCATAAAAGAAAGCCCTATGGTTTCAAACGCCGGCACGAGTATTGAAATCAGGGAAATTTGTGTGCGTTGAATCAACAAAATGAAATAGAGCACTTATTTCGCCATGAGTACGGAAAACTTGTGGCGTTATTGTTGCGCAAATTTAGTATACAGCACCTTGATATTATTGAGGATTCTGTGCAATGGGCATTAGCTCAAGCACTAGAGCTATGGTGTCGAGAAGATAAACCCAGCGCGCCTTCGGCTTGGCTCTACCAAGTGGCCAATCGCCATCTGCTTTCAGAACTTCAAACGACACAACGTAGAGCCAGTTTATTAGCTGAACATTTCTTATCAGAAGAAAACCAAGCACTTGAGCATGAAGAAATATCTTTTGCTAATGAAATGAGTGATTCGATGCTGCGTATGTTATTCATGGCATGTCACGATAAAATTCCGGTTGAGTCTCAGCTAGTCTTTACCCTTAAGAGTTTGTGCGGTTTTAGCATTAGAGAAATTTCTCTGAGGTTATTTATCAGTGAAGCGAATGTATACAAGCGCTTTGGTCGTGCAAAACACTATCTGCAACATCACACTACCGAATTAGACAAGCTGACCGATGATGAAATTCTAGCTAGATTGCCGGCAGTGCATCGCGTACTTTACTTAGTTTTTACCGAAGGATACTTGTCATCGCACGCCAACCTAGCCATTAGGCGTGATTTATGCGAAGAATCTATTCGTTTAACCAAACTGCTATCAAACAGTCAACATGGTGATGTACCCGAAAGTTATGCTTTATTAGCGTTAATGTATTTTCATCTGGCGAGGATCAATACCCGACAGAATGATTTTGGGGTGTTGCTTTTACTAGAACAGCAAGACCGCACTAAATGGGACAAACAATTGATAGCCATGGGGTTGTCTTGTTTAGCACAATCGGCAGTTGGAGAATCTATTTCTCGCTATCATGTGGAGGCTGGCATTGCTGCTGAGCACTGTCTTTCGCCTTCGTTTAAACAAACACAGTGGGATAAAATTGTTGGCTCTTATGAGCTATTGGAGAGCATTGCGCCATCGCCACTTCATCGACTCAATAGAGCAATTGCCGTGGCGGAATGGAAAGATCCTCAATCAGGTTTGGCGATACTGAATTCAGCGGAAATACCAAGCTGGCTTGAGCGCTCTTATCATTGGTATACGGTACAAGCTGATTTACTTTTTCGATGTGGCGATTTGGCTTTAGCTTATGAATATGCCGAGTTGGCAATAGCAAAAGCGCCTACCGAAGACATTAGGAAGCCATTACGTAAAAGGCTCGTAGCGAGATAACGAAATATCGGGAGTAGATATTGCTGCGTAATATGGTCTGTATTGTTAATGAATACGTATGGAGTTGGTGTCTGAATAAAACCTCTGTAGTCTGAACGCAAAATCATTAGTGTTTAGCTATTTCCTATGCAGTTTAATGTTAGCCAATTTGTTACGTCGCAGCCGTTATTGTTTGTTATTTCTTTGCTCGTATTGAGTACCGTCAGCTCATGTTCCCAACATCAAAAGCCTGATAATGATATTGCGTTACAACCATATCAAACAACAAACCTTCACCATGCCCAAGGGCAAGGAAAACCGGTAATCTACCAAGTATTCACACGCTTATTCGGCAACAAGAATACGAACAATCAAGTATGGGGTACTCTCGAACAAAACGGCGTGGGTAAGTTTAACGATTTTACTGATGAAGCATTGTCTGGTATTCAAGAATTAGGCACATCTTATATTTGGTACACAGGTGTATTGCATCATGCGTTAGTTAATGATTATTCTGAGCTTGGAATTAGCAATGATGATCCTGATGTGGTTAAAGGTAGAGCAGGCTCACCCTATGCGATAAAAGACTACTACAACGTCAACCCCGATCTTGCGAGCAATCCTGCTGACAGAATGCAAGAGTTTGAAGCCTTAATTAAGCGTACGCACAAACACAATATGAAAGTCATCATAGATATTGTGCCAAACCATGTTGCACGCAATTACCAATCAACAAACCGTCCCGCTGGGCAACAAGACTTTGGGACGCGTGATGACACCAGCTTGGAATACCATAAGCACAATAATTTCTATTACGTTCAAGGTGAGGCATTTGCTGTACCTGACTTAGAGGAAGACAAAACCCCATTAGGTGGGCAGTATCATAAACTGAGCGATGGCCAATTTACTGAGTATCCGGCTAAATGGACTGGGAATGGATCGCGATTGGCGAAGCCAAAAGCAGACGATTGGTACGAAACCGTCAAAATAAACTACGGTGTGCGACCAGACGGAGAGCACGACTTCCCTCAATTGGACGACAGTTATCGCGCTAAATCTTCACAACAGCATTATGAATTTTGGCAACAGCAGGCACATTTGCCTGACTCATGGTACAAGTTTGAAGCCATTGTGCATTTTTGGTTAGACAAAGGCGTTGATGGTTTCAGATTTGATGTGGCTGAACTAGTACCAGTCGAGTTTTGGTCGTTTTTAAACGCCTCCATTAAACATAAGCGTAAAGACGCTCTACTGCTAGCAGAAGCCTATAACCCGCTTTTATATAAAGACTTTATTGAGTTGGGCAAGATGGATTACCTCTACGATAAGGTCGACTTCTACGATAGCCTGAAAGCTATCATGCAGGGCAAGTCGAATACTCAAGTGCTTGATGATATTCAGCAAAATTTTGCCGATATTCAACGACACCTTTTACACTTCTTAGAAAACCACGACGAACAACGCATCGCCAGTGCCGCCTTTGCTGGTGACGCGCAAATAGGCAAGTCTGCGCTTGTGGTATCAGCACTCATTAGTCAATCTCCAACCTTATTATATTTCGGTCAAGATGTCGGTGAAGATGGCAGCGAACACGCTGGTTTTGGAGAACCTTCAAGGACCAGTATTTTCGACTATGTGGGCGTACCCGCACATCAACGATGGATGAACAACGGACGTTTTGACGGCGCTCAATTATCGCCTTCAGAACTTAGCTTGAGAGAATTTTACAAAAAAGTCATGGGGATATCGGCACACCACCCCGCTATGCTTGGAAAATACACATCACTTCACGCCTTAAACCTTGAACAAAACAAAGCTTACACCCAAGACCAATTCGCCTTCCTGCGTATTACAGGTAAGCACGCTTTAGCTGTGGTAACTAACTTCTCGCCACAACAAAAATCCTACGAGCTAGTCATTGAAAAAGATATGTTATCTAAGAGCTTAGAACTGGATAAGGGTTACAAGCAAGTTAAAGACTTATTGACAGAACAAAAGTTTAGCATTCAAAAGCGAGGTGATACGTATTTAATCAATGTTCAATTAGAACCTTTCGGCTCAAGGGTACTGGCACTAGTTGACTAATGATTCGCACAACGTCATCTTCAGTGATGAAGCTTCGATGCATATTGGCTACTCGAAGGTATTTTACTTATAAACCCGTAAAGGAAAGTCTGAGTCCCGACAGCAAAGCGGGAACTCAAACCACGCACTTACAACATCGAAGGTTAGAGCCTAATATTACGATCGATAGGCTGCCATCCATACATTTCGTAGGTTGCGATATATTCACCACTACTGCCAGCAAAGCCTTTACGATAGACTCTTGAGTCAATCCGAAAGCACGTGCCCAAATTACGGTCTTCATACAAATTACTGCGAGCATAATCTGTTTGCTTATGTTCATTTACGGTAACTATCAATCCTTTTCTTTCTGGTGGTGCAGTGTTCCCATTACTTACTACAACAGTGCGTGACAGGTCATGAATAGTCTCTGGATCGTCGAAGCATACCTGCCGCGATATCTTATTTTCTTTACACTTACCAAACAAACCACATTTACGTTCACTGCGATGGGTGTAATCAAGCTGCTCATGCCGGATTGATTTAAATTTAATCGCCTCAGCTCTCGCTAAACATTGTCCACCATTAACAACATCAACGCAGGATGAGTCATTCGCGAAAGTGCACTTAGACCATTGATTTTGATTCAAACATTGTTTTGCTTGATGGGCAATCAAATCACTCATACTAGCGCAATGATCGGAATGTGTTAATGTCTGCCCCGCATATCGAATAGGGCCAAACGTTTCATTGTGAAGCCTCGCAATATCTTCAGGCACTATGGCTCTATCAACCATCCAGCAACGTTGTTCAACTTGATCTGCTACCGTGTCCCACGACTTTATTCGGGTCAAATAGTAATTGTAGTCTTCAAATATATCGAAATAACTCTGGTTCAACAATGAGGGGGGTTTAGGATAATCAGTTCTTACTACATCAATGTTAGCTAATGCATCATCACTACCTGAGGCAAAGCTATTGACATTATCAATAAAATTTTCCAATGAAATCGAGCTAATAACTGCATTACTAGGATCAGAAGAGCCTGTTGTTTCGCCTAAAATTTCTAATTCAAATTCACCTATTTCCTGTCTTAGTATTTCCGTTTCTTGACGACTAAACGTATTCTCATCACCTCCTAATGACTTCAACATTGCTGTAAATGTTTCTGTTTTTTGCGTTATCTCGGTGTTCGAAAAACGTGAGCTTTTAAACCTCATGGTGAACTGTAACTTACGTCCAATAGTTACTTGGCTAATATACTTGTCGCCACAATCAGCCCTAAAGTCGGTTTTTCGTCCTTGTTCAAGTGCCTGCACTGGCTTTTGCTTATAAGGAAGTTCAGAGCCAATATTTAAACCCGTTTGGTATCTTTTGTCTTCAAAGGAAGCCACGATAACCGAGGTTTCGGTGACTTGACGAGTTTCAGCATAGAGCTTGTCAGAAACTGTACCTCCAATACTAAGCCCTCCGAAAGATATAGCGCCCGAACCTGAATTATTAACACTAAGGGCGGAGAATAAATCTTTCCGTGTGTTGACCTGCCTAAAGCTACTAAATTGCTTATTTATAAATTCCGGGGTAGACATGTTATCTTCTAACACGCCATCGAAACATGTTCCTGTTAAATTAAGTCCCTTCAGCTCGTTGTATCCTTTACCCAAAGCTGTCAGGGCAAGGGTTCTTATGTTGCTCATGTTCGTGCGACCATTACTCCGGACTGGCGAGGCTAATGTATGGGTTGCTTCAAGAGGTATGGTTTGCATACCTCCATCATTGTATGCCAGATTAATAATGAAATAAGGGGAGTGCGTGTACCCACTGCATCCGGTGTTGTTACACGCCCTAACTGAATATCGTAATACATGGTTTCCGCCTTCATTCCGGCTAAACTTGGTTGCAGCACCGGAATAGATTCGAACCCCGCTAGGTTGTGTTTTAAATTGATGCGAAAGCTCGTATCTAAAGCCACTACCCGATCCCCTATACCCAGGCTTCCAATCTATTTTGACAACACCTGAACTTTCCGCTCGTTCCACGAATAAATCTCGGGGAGCGCCGGGCTTTATTCCCGTAGGTATCGGCTCACAGAACTCTCCACGTTCACTTGTTAGGCAAAGCCCTTCTACTATCGGTAGACTTTGCGCAAACGTCTTTGGGATATGTTCGAAAACGGTCAAGGTTAATAACAACGTAAATATGTATCTACACATCATTTTTATATCCTCATCAATAATTATTATAATTTAAACTGAGTAATCATTTTTATTTAGTGTAATTACTTCAGAATGTACTTTCCCACAAACTACGAAACACCTCGTAGCTTGATTTAAATATACGAAACCCTTCGTATAAGTCAAATTAAATTACCTCGATTTTTCTTCGGCAACTGAAATACCCATAACCATATCCACACATTTCAACAGTTTATTCACCTTTATTTACTCTTACAGTTAAAGGCATATCAACTCAAGAGACAAACCTAACAAATTGATATTTAAAAATAAATTCTCGGTTTTAGCTTGAGTTGTTACGAAATCGCACACCCAATTAAATACTTATTAATAATCGTAAACAGCTTGCTTTCTGTTAGAAATATATTAAGGCGATCGGTGAGTTTGAATTAGCTACGGCGGCACCATATATTTTGAGGCGGCATAGATAAGTGTTTAGGGAGTGTCCTACACTCAGTGCATTTTCACTGACAACAAGGTATGAAAGGGGATTGAAAAGAAACGCCCTAGTCGGGGTTATTCTTTGACTAATCTATAGATTAAGTGAAACTCCACCACATCATTGGAAATAGAGAGATAAACAGCAGTTTACCTCTCTACTGTGTTACTTAAGGTTGCCAATTAACATTTATAGTCCCTACACCACTAGCTGGCGTGGTAAAGGTATGATTCGATCCACCTTCAAAGACAGCGTTTGAGCCATTTTTCTTAATGAACTTAAACTCGATATTCTTACCGGCGGGTACACTCACATCGAAATACCAAGTGGGATAACTGGTAATTATCGAGTTATTCAATGCACCAATGGCTTGATTTGTATCCCAATTACCCAGCTCATGCTGATTACCAACTAGGAAAACTTCTTCGCCAAAGCTGGTAAACGCATCATTCACGATAAAACGAATAGAAACCTGATCTCCAGTAAGCACCTCAAAGTCGTCGTAGAGGTTACTGGTTAACCCGTTGCGTCTTACACTAATGTCGTATTTACCTGCAGCGGCACTAGGAACTCTGACTTTTATTTGGCTGTTCTCCCAAGATACAACTGTCGCCGTTTGTGCACCAAACCGAACTTGTCCCGCATTGTTACCAAAGCCTCTGCCGTCAATTGTAATCACTTCACTTGCTTTCCCTACCATTGGCCCAACATGACCAATATTAGGTGAGCTATTACTGCCGACATGATGCCATACGCCAACTTCACCGGGTGCTAGGAAGATAGGCGTTACGGCTCCACTAGATACGTTAATACTCTCACCATTTAATCGACCGTTCAGAACATCGGCATAATTGCCGTTGGGTAATGAGCTGGCTAATCCCGTCAAATTATAACCTGTCGAGGTACTGCGATTAATCGCAACCAGTGCCACACTATCACCAAATTTACGCTCATAAACGTAGACCGAACCATTTAACCAACGCTCTTGTGTAGAACCATAGGCAAAAGCAGGGTTTTGTTTACGTAAAGGCGCTAGGCTTTTTATTACGTTATACGCTGTTGTGTTACGGGCGAAAGACGGCATTCTCGCTCGGTTATCTGGATCACCGTTACCTGTTACATAGTGCTCAGTTCCATAATAGATACCCGGTACACCACGCGACGTGAGCGTAAAGACTAGTGCTTGTTCCAACGCTCTTCGGTCTGCACCGAGGTTATGGAATCTATCCATGTCATGATTATCAATAAAGGTAACTTGATCAGAGACTTCCTGATAAACGTTGTTTGTACGGACTACCATGTCATGCAAGCTATTCATATCAGCCGCGTTATCACGAAATACTTGTCGTGTTTGCTGTGCAAATTCAAAGTCCAACAAGCTCATGCCACTTTCATTGGCAAACTCATGATTAGCGGGGTCGACCTCGTTTGTTCCTAAGAACCATTCACCGAAAGTGAAAACAGGACGATGATCATAAATACCGGCCATCCATTTTTTCTGCCAACCAACAGGCATATGCTTGACCGCATCAACTCTGATCCCATCAACACCTTTATCCAACCACAATTCAATCGCTTCTTGCAGCATACTATCTACAATAGGGTTTTGATGATTGAAATCAGCCAAATCGAATAGGTTACGATAGGTTCCATCTTCTATTGTTGAAAAATCCGTCCCACCATTGTGATGAAATAGATCGCCAGAATCATTGGTGTAAGCTCCAACGAGGCTTCCATCATCGAGTAAAACACCGTTTTCAGCATAGTTAGGTTCATCTTCGCTGGCAGGTGAAGTATGGTTAGGGACAAAATCAATAATAACTTTAATCCCCTTCGCATGAGCCGCTTGGATCAATTGATCAAAATCAGCAAAAGAACCAAAATAAGGGTTGGTTTTTTTCCAATCCCTCCCCCAATAACCATGATAAGAGGTCGTCCCAGCGGCATCGTCTAAGACGGCACTAATATTCTCTACCGGAGGAGAGATCCAGAGAGCCGAAATCCCCATTTCACTAAAATAATTGTCATTTATCTTGTCAATGATACCTTGCCAGTCACCACCACAGTATTTTCGTAAATTATTACAGCTACCATCAAATAAAACCCCGCTTGGGTTATTCGACGGGTTACCATCGCTAAATCTGTCGGTAACAATCTGATAAATCACATCTGTTGAATAGTTAACCACATTAGTTGATGCGGTGTCAGGAGCAGCTTGAGCCAGTGCTGATAGAGATACTGCAATGCCGAAAAGAGCATGCTTAGCAGAACGTTTAAACGAATTCATTGGATTATCCTCACGTTAAAATACTGTAAAATAACTTTACCATTAAACCTTATGCTGGTTATTTAACGCGCACAATCCGTTACATACGTATTCATCAAACTGATGATAAATCAGACAATGAATATCCTCGAAAAAAGAAACGTTGCTCCCCATATAATCGTCTCTTATACCCAAGCGATAGCGAAATATTCCTTGGAAGTGATGAGCTAAATTCGTAAAAGTGCCGCTTTCTATCAATGTGATACGTTTACGTCATGGCGTTATGCGTTCGTGTAAATTATTAGATAGTGGCTTTAATAGCGCATCTTCAGCATGAATACGTATGCACGCTGATGGTCTAGTTTCAAGCCGAGGGTTACAATCATTGCACCCATCACTATTGAAAATGGTATGGAAAATAGATGTGTGAATATCTTTAAGGTTATTACCTCATACCCATTAGATATCACAAAAAATATAATAATAACCAAAAGAGTCAGTCATCATGCGTCAGCAACCACAACTTAGCTTTTTTCAAATGTGGAATCTCAGCTTCGGATTCTTAGGTGTTCAGTTTGGCTTTGCATTACAGAATGCTAATGTCAGCCGCATTTTAAGTGACCTCGGCGCTGACCTGCATTCACTGTCACTGTTTTGGTTAGTTGCACCCATCATGGGTTTAATTGTGCAGCCTATTGTAGGTGCTGCATCAGACAGAACATGGAATCGTTTCGGTAGAAGAAAACCCTTTCTTTTAGCGGGTTCACTCGCAGCTGTATTGGGTATGGTATTACTGCCTAATGCGCCTTTATTCGTCGCTTTTATTGCACCCATGATTTTTGGCGTGTTTATGGTGGCACTGATGGATGCGTCCTTTAACGTATGTTTCCAACCCTTCCGCTCGTTAGTGTCGGACATGGTGCCCGCTAATCAGCGTAATATAGGCTACTCGGTGCAATCTGTATTGATCAATATAGGTGCGGTGATTGGTTCTATTTTACCCTTCCTATTAACTAATATCATTGGCCTAGACAACACTGCACAAAAAGGTGAAGTAGCAAATTCAGTGGTATGGGCTTTTTATATTGGCGCGACTGTTTTGTTAGGTTCTGTGCTTTGGACTGCGTTTAGAACTAAAGAATACTCCCCTAAAGATTATTACGCTTATAAGGGCTTAAACAACGAGGAAATCGAACAAAATCAAGAGTCTAAGAAAACTGTTGGTGAACGGATAAAGATCTTTTTCTCACTCTTTATCAACATGCCGAAGATAATGAAACAGCTTGCCGTAGTTCAGTTTTTCTCATGGTTTGCGCTCTTTACTATGTGGGTTTATACAACACCGGCTATTACTCAACACATTTGGGGAGTGGATAAAAAATGGTACGACAGCGAATACTTGGCGTCTGTAAACAATATATTGCCCGCGGAGGTTGTCGCGAATATGGGTGCGGCTGGAGATTGGGTCGGTATACTGTTTGCCGCTTACTCTCTGTTTGCGGCTATTTTCTCAGTGTTTTTAGCTAAGCTTGCAGATACTTTAGGCCGCAAAACGGTCTACGCGGGTGCGTTGTTTCTAGGTGGCATCAGTTATATAAGCTTTATATTCTTTCAGGATTTAACGGTCGTCGATGTTGATTTACTCATTACCGAGGTCACCGTACCTATAGGAGCCGTTAATCTTATACTCCCAATGATAGGTATTGGTATTGCCTGGGCTGCTATATTGGCGATGCCATATGCGATGTTGTCCGGCGCTTTGCCTGCAAATAAAACAGGCGTGTACATGGGGATTTTTAACTTCACCATTGCTGCGCCTCAAATCGTATCCGGGATCACTACCGGCTTTATCGTAAAGTACGTGTTTGACAATGAGGCGAGTAATATTATCGTGTTAGCAGGCGTGAGTATGTTGTTTGCCGCAGTTAGCGTGTTTTTTGTTAAAGAGACAGATACCGAAGTATCTCTGGCCAGCGCAGTTTAAGAGAAATTTGCCGAACCTTAGCTCACTCTGCCACAGGATTCACGAGTAATCAGTTCTGGCGGCATCAATATATCGGACACAGGTTGGTTATTAATGAGCTTTAGTAAATTGTCGACTAATAACTTACCTGCCAGCATTGTGTTTTGCTGCACGGTGGTCAACGGTGGTGTTGAAAACGCACTGACTGGAATATTGTCGTAACCTACTACGGCGATATCCCCCGGCACCTTAAACCCAAGCTCTCGTGCAGCTCTTATTGCACCTATGGCCATTAAGTCGGACGCGCATACTATGACATCTGGTTTTTGTTCATCTAATAAACTGCGGGCGGCATTATAACCTTCACTCTCAGTGGATATTGCGTCAACTTGCTGCATGCTTTTCGGATTTAATCCGTGTTCTTCTAATGCTTGCACATAGCCGTCATATCTTGCTTTTAACTCAGGGGCAGAACGTGTTATCTCCCCTACAAACGCGAATTTTTTATGTCCTTGATCGAGCAAATGTTGAGTAATAAGGTATCCACCCAACACATTATCTGAACCGATCGACACACCAGGATGATTTGCATCGGGTGCGCCCCAGCGTAAAAAACGCGTTCCTTGACTTTCTAGCTGCGAAAGTTTGTGCTCATAATCGGTATAGCTACCGTAGCCAAGTAATATAAGGCCATCGGCCTTATGACTGTCTGCATATAATGCTTGCCAGTCATCTTTTAAATTTTGAAATGAAATGAGAAGATCATAGCCTTGAGCAGCCGTAGCTTTTGTGATGCTACCTAACATACTGATAAAAAATGGATTAATCGATGAGTCGTCTGATGTTGGATCTTCAAAAAAAAGTAAGGCTAGTGTCTTACTTTGTTGCTTTCGCAAATTGCTGGCGTTTTTGTCAACTTTGTAATTTAACTCTTTGGCAATCTGTTTAATGTGTTCTCTAGTCTTTTTATTGACCAAAGGACTATCGCATAAAGCCCGAGAAACGGTTGACTGAGATACGCCGGCTTTGTAGGCAATATCAAAAGATGTTATGGCACTTTTCATCCAAGTAGGTTGCTCACATTTATTTCACTCATTCAGGTAACTCTTTTAACAAAACACTTTCAACATAATGGCCAAACATTGCATCCCAGCAAACTGGCTCTTCTAGTATACTATGATAAAAGACACACGAATGGGAACAACATTTCGTATCTACATCAAGGGACCATCGAACTTTATGATTTTTAAATCGCCAACAAAAATTGTCAGATCCGTCCAATGAGTAGCTCAATGCACACCTCAAGCATGATTCGCCCAAAACATAATTTCAATGACGTTAAAAACTGATGAATTGAATACGTATTCAACGTGTCTTAAACAGTTGAATACGTATGCACTCCCTTTAAGTGGGCACAGGTTTGTTTAGTATTAGCCGCTACTAATTAACATTTATTTAATATGTTTTACATTCCATTTAATTTTTACGGACTGGATACTAATAATATGAACAATTACAGGCTAAACCCCATTGCACTGGCGCTTATCACGTTGTCACTGTCGTCATTGACCAGTATAAGCTCTGCTCAAGAAGCACAGCAAAGTGCAGAGGATGGGAGCGAAGACTCCGTAGAAATTATTGAAGTCAAAGGCTTTAAAAGCAGTATAGAAGCTTCGATTAATACCAAACGCTATTCTGATACTTTTGTAGAGGCTATTTCAGCTGAAGATTTAGGTCGTTTACCAGATATCTCTGTTGCTGATGCAATTGCTCGCTTGCCCGGTATCACGTCACAACGTACCAGCGGTCAATCAAGTGCGATAAATGTGAGAGGGCTTTCTCAACAACTCACTTTCGCAACCTTAAATGGCCGTGAACAAGTGAATCCGAATGGTAATAGATCAGTAGAGTTTGAACAGTTTCCTTCGGAACTTATAACCTCCGTAGAAGTCCATAAAACACAAAAAGCGTCATTAGTAGAAGGCGGCTTGGCAGGTACGGTAAACCTCAACACAGTGAGTCCTCTAGATCGGGATAAACGCTCGTTTAATATCAACTTACGAGGTAGTTTTAATGATCGGGCTGATGAAATTTTTGACGCTGATGAAGAAGGTTACCGCTTCAGCGTATCTTTTGTTGACCAACTTATTGAAGACAAACTGGGTATCGCATTCGGCTATGCTAGATTGGACCAACCAGATGTATCGACACGATTTGTCGGCTTTGACTATCAACAAGCTTCTACTGATTTTAATGCTGATGGTATAAATGACGCTGTTGGCTTTGGCTTTGAACTAGAGGAATCAGGCGGTACTGACACGAGAGACGGGTTTTTCTTAGCGCTACAATACCGACCCACAGAAAATTTAAACATAGACTTTGATGCATACTACTCCGAGTTTACGTCAGAAACATTCCAACGTGGCCTTCGAGTGACTGGGACACAAGAAATTACCGGCACTAATACAGTAGTAGACAATCCTGTCGTGGTTAATAATGCTGTAGTTGGTGGTAATTTTTCACGAAATACAGGCGCACCAACCACTGGTGGTGGTTTTGGCTTAACGGTTGTTAACGCCAATGACAACAATTTTGATGAAGACGAACTCCTTTCCCTTGGTACAAAAATAGAATACGTACACAATAACTGGACATTTATTACTGATTTTACATATTCAGATGCACAAAGTAATTTCTCTAATGAAGTCAGTGCTGCATTAATACTTGATAGTGTCGATGGAGGCGAAGCAGGCAATCCATGCTGTGGTAACCCCCAGCCCAATACGCCGGTAATTTCTGATCAAATAACAGCAAGTTATTTATTTAATGGAACCAATATACCGACTGTGAATATTGGGCAAGACTTCAGTGACCGCAGTAATTTGTTCTTAAGTCGCTTTGGTGCATTCCCGTTTGAAAACAACGACGAGTTATTTGCTGTAGCAGCAGAAGTGGGATATGAGTTCGACGATAGTAGTTTGTTCTCGTCTATTCAAGTGGGGGTTCGTGTATCAGAGAGAGATACTGATCAAACGAGAACCTCTGCCGATGTTGGTAATGACGCCGGATTCTTCCAATTTGCTCTTTCGCTACCACCAGTGGCGTTGAACGATTCAAACTCTTCAATTGAGTGTTTCTCAGGCGAATTTGCAAATAATGGTTTTCCTTGTTTTACGGCTATTAATGATCCAAGAGGTTTAGCCGAGCAATCTGTTGGTGGACCTATCGTAGCTAATCAGGATCAAGCCTTCACTCGTACAGAAAGCTTCGTATTATCAGAAGATACAGAGGCGGTTTTCGTCCAATTGAACTTAGATACAAAATTGGCGAATATCCCAATTTCAGGAAACGTAGGTGTACGAGTGGTGGAAACCCAACAGTTTTCAAATAACGTAGAAGTTACCACCCCATCTGGTCTTGAATACACCGAAGTACTGCCTTCGTTAAACTTGGTATTTCGTGCAACTGAGCAGGATCAAATCAGATTTGGCTTATCAAGAGCTTTATCACGCCCACCTATTAATCAACTGGCCGGTGGCTTTAACGTCTCCTTCGATGTTAGTCAGGGTCGTCTTACGGGCGGCGGTCAAGGTAACCCAGTACTTGAACCTTTCGTGGCTGATAGCATAGATTTAGCGTGGGAACATTACACCAAGAATGGCGGAATCATTACGATCGCTGGCTTTTACAAAGATTTGGATACCTTCATCGTGACAGAAACAAACGAGCAGTTTGATTTCTCAGAAGGTAATGTGTTGGACTTCTTAACCCCGCAAGATCAACTGGAATTTGAACAAGCGCAAGCTTCTTTCGTTGGTAGCTTTACAGGCCCAGTGAATGGTCAAGGTGGTTATGTTAGAGGGTTAGAATTTGGCTACAGTCAAACCTTCGATTTCTTACCAGCACCTTTCGATCGTTTCGGCCTAGTGGCTAACTACTCCTATACAGAAAGCCAAATAGATTTTGTTGCAGCAAACAGTGGTAGCGAGCTTAACCTTCCTTTGCCTGGTTTATCTGAAAATGTCGTGAATACGACTTTCTATTATGAACATAATGGTTTTGGCGCACGTATATCAAGCCGCTACAGAGATGAATTTATTTCTCCTCAAACAGGTATAAGTACGCAATTACCATTCACCGATGAAGAATTTGTAGTAGATTTTCAAGCGTCTTATGACTTCTCAGAAAATAGTGCGTTAAACGGACTGACAATATTACTTCAAGGCAATAACCTTACCGACGAAGCAGTAAGCACCTACTTCGGTTCAACAGCTCAGACAGGAACAGTCCAATTCTTTGGTCGACAATTCTTTGCAGGCGTAAGCTACAGCTTCTAAGCTTCCTCAATAAAAACTTTCAAGCAAGCCTCTAGTACACCTGTACCAGAGGCTTTTTAGTACAACCATCACAAAAATTCCCACCTAAAGGCAGTCTTATCCTGTAGGAACAGATTGTAGGAGGTGCTTTAGCGCCGAATGCTCCATTAACAGATGCAATGACTTCAACATCGCATTCCTGCCTAAAGGCAGTCCTACAAGAACAAAAATAACCTCACCCTGTAGGAACTGATTGTAGGGGGTGCTTTAGCGCCGAATGCTCGATTAACAGATGCAATGACTTCAACACCGCATTCCTGCCTAAAGGCAGTCCTACAAGAACAAAAATAACCTTATCCTGTAGGAACAGATTGTAGGAGGTGCTTTAGCGCCGAATGCTCGATTAACAGATGTAATGACTTCAACACCGCATTCCTGCCTAAAGGCAGTCCTACAAGAACAAAAATAATCTCATCATGTTGGGACTGACTGTAGGAGGTGCTTTAGCGCCGAATGTTCCATTAACAGATGTAATGACTTCAACACCTCATTCCTGCCTAAAGGCAGTCCTACACAAACAAAGGCAACCTCATCCTGTAGGAACTGATTGTAGGAGGTGCTTTAGCGCCGAATGTTCCATTAACAGATGCAATGATTTCAGTACCGCATTCCTGCCTAAAGGCAGTCCTACAAGAACAAAAACAATCTCACCTTGTAGGGGCTGATTGTAGATGTCGACTTTAGTCACGACATGGCTGAACTAGATAACATTATTTTTTAAGACTGAATGCTTTCGTTAGGGTTTGTCCCGCAAGGTTCGTCGCTGTTACGGTAATACTTTCGATACCCTCGAGCACTTCAGGTACAACAATCACCCGGTAAGGTGCTGTGGTATCAAAAGCGAATAGCTCTTTATCACCATTAGCCAGATTTTTATAGAACGAAAGCTTGGCCAGATTAAGTTGCTCAGGGTTTTCAAAGTTCACTTCAAACGGCAAGAGCAGTCTATCGTTTTCCTCATAACTGAGTGATCGTGTGATATCTATCATCTTTGATGGTAAACGTGCTGTGGTTGAACGAACCATCGAATAGCTGTAAGCAGGTAAGTTAAAAGATATCTGCCCGCCATCTACGTTTGCATTACTCCCTGCCACATTCTCAAATATCAAACCGTCATCGTTTAAGCTAATTTCTTGTGGTTGGTTACTTAAATTAAACACCATCAGATAATCTTGCATAAAGCTGTCACTTTCAGCGTCTAAATCAATGCGGCTGAAACCATAAATACGTTTCTCGGTATCGGAAATCCGATTAATGTGTTCGCCTTTACGTAAACTACGGTGGTCAAGCCTAATATGAGAAAGATCAGACAAGCTTCTATATAAAGGGTGACTAGTATCAAAATTGTCATCTGCGGAAGTTGCATTTGTACCTAAGAGATTATTATCGTTGTATACAGCAACCTGAGACGGATCCATGTCCTCACGCGCATCAACGTCACCACCATCACCGGTAAAACCCTGTTCATCGCCGTAATAAATAACTGGAATACCTCGTGAAAAGTACATTAAAGCATGGGCAATTTGGCTGCGTTTCAACTTATCATCTTCACTAAGGTTTGGGTTGTCCGCTTCGATAAAGTTGCCTACACGCCCCATGTCGTGATTACCCATAAACGTCACTAGGTCATTAGGTGTAGAATCGCCGTCACGAAAGTAGTCATCGTTGTTAAACAAATTAGTCAACTGTGTGACATCTTTATTAGCAAAAACGACATCTTTCACATTGAATGCAAAACCAAAGTCGAGTACAGATTGCAGTTTTCCTGTTGTTGTATACGTGCTTAAACCTGCAGGGTTACCGTCATAAACTTCTCCAAACATAAAGAATTGAGGGATACCTATAGATTTTGCATGTTCGATCAACGCAGGCGAGAACGCTTGCCAAAATTCAATGTCGACATGGCGCACCGTATCAATCCGAAAACCGTCAGGTTTAAATGCCGAAACCAAGTCTTTAAATACATCGGTTAAGCCTTGAACAACGACTTCTTGACTAGTATCTATGTCATCTAAGCCAGCGAAGTCTCCCTTAATGGAACTTTCACCTTCCCAGAATGTGTCGCCTCGGTTGTTGTAGTATTTGGGATCATTTAGCCATTCAGGGACTTTCACGCCTTGTTCTTTTTCAGGCTGAAAAGGTGTGTATGACTTCCCAGCAGCTAAATCTTCAAGGCTTAAATATTCGCACCCTTTTTGATCTTGTAATAAGTATTTCCCAATTTCGTCATGACACTCTCGATATTTGATAACGTCAGCGGTGTGGTTGGTGATAATGTCGAAGAATACTTTAATATTGCGTTCATGAGCTTTTTCTATAAGGCTTCTTAAATCGTCATTACTACCAAAGTGCGGATCGATTTCAGTAAAGTCCACGACCCAATAACCATGGTGTCCAAAACCATCTTTTTGTATCGCTTTGTTACGCAAGATTGGCGTCATCCATATAGAGGTAATGCCTAAGCCTTGCAGGTAATCTAACTTTGCTTCAAGGCCGGCTATATCACCACCGTGGAAGGCCCATTTAGAGGTTTTGTCCAATCCACCAAAAGAAATAGGCCGTTTGGGATCACCTTCATCATTTTCTGGCTTTGCGTTATGGAATCTATCGGGCATCACAAAATAGAAAACTTCATCTTGTATGTCTCGAAGTAAGTAGTTGGGTAACGCTTCGCTGACGTTAGATATCGCCTGTGAGGTCAACTCTGCAGTTTGCTCTATTGATTCTTCTACTTGATTTTCTGTTTGAGGCGGATTACATCCTTGCAAGGCAACTAAACCTAATGCCAGTGCAAGGGATATCTTATTTGTTGTGCTCATGCTAAGTCCTCATTGTATTTTTCGGTTTCAAATGCATGTGCATCACTTCAACAATTGTAATGCTTGTTATACATGTTAGTGGCCCATTTAACGCCATCTTATTACCGTATTTATGAATAAAAGTAAGTAGAGCAAGAATAACAAAGTGAGTGCAAAAACTGCGTTGAATACGTATGCGGAAAATCGTTATTTGGTCGTTACATGTTAGAATAATGGATAATAATTATGCATAAATTTATTCATCAACGTACTAAAAAGCTCCTGTAATCATTTGATATATAAGAATATGTTATTTACTAACTTCTGTTTGTTCATATTTTTACAATAGCAAAAACCACGACGTCTAGTGCACGTATTTAAGTGCAGGAGCAAGCTGAATAGAACAGGTAAAAGCGATAACGCCTCGATTAATAATTGAAGATAAAGCTTAGCCGCACGCAATAAATTGATTAGGAGTAATAAGTGGGTCTTCACGATATATCTTTAGTAAAAAAAGACTTCTCCACTGTTCGAAAATGGTGGAAAGAGCAGATCATTTATCAAATTTATCCGCGCAGCTTTAAAGACTCAAATGGCACTGGAGTAGGAGATTTAAGAGGTGTTATTGAAAAGCTAGATTATATTAAAAGTCTGGGTGTTACGTCTGTTTGGTTAAATCCGATTTATCAATCTCCCAATGATGACAATGGTTACGATATCAGCGACTACTGCAAAATTATGCAAGAGTTTGGTTCAATGGCCGATTTCGATGCGTTGTTACAAGGTTTACATGAAAGGGACATAAAGTTCGTCATGGACTTAGTCGTAAATCACTCTAGTGACGAACACGAGTGGTTTAAACAATCAAGACGCTCTAGAGATAATCCGTATAGAGATTATTACCACTGGTGGCCCGCCGAAAAGGGCAAGCCAAATTTTCGCTGGAGTTTTTTCGATGAAAAAGGTGAAGCATGGAAATACGATGAACAAACCGACGCTTACTATCTACACTATTTTTCACAAAAACAGCCCGATCTAAATTGGGAAAACCCTAAAGTTCGCCAAGAAGTTTATAAAATCATGAAGTTTTGGGCGCAAAAAGGGGTGGATGGATTTCGCTTGGATGCATTTCAATATGTATCTAAAGATACGCGTTTCCCAAAATGGTCCGACGAATATGAACAAGATTTTTCACATATTATTCCAGCACATGGTATGGGGCCTAACCTGCATGATTATGCTCGTGAAATGTATGATGAAGTACTATCAAAATATGATGTATTTGCGGTTAGCGAGGGCGCGGGTTCCTGTTTCGAAGACGCCCATGCACTGGTAGATGAAGAGCGCAAGGAATTGCAAGTGGCGTATCACTTTGAATGCGCAGACATGGGTAAAGACGTCGACAACCCTCAGACGTTATTGCAATTTAAAGAGGTCCATAGCCGTTGGGACGAATCTTTCTCGGAGAAGGGTTGGATTTCAATCTTTTTAGCCAATCATGATTCGCCGAGGATAGTATCCAGATTTGGTGATGACAGGCCTGAATTCAGGGAAGCTTCGGCTAAAATGCTCAATACATTTTTATTATCTATGCGTGGTACCCCTTATTGTTACTTCGGTGATGAACTTGGTATGGCCAATATCAATTTTGAAAGTATTGAAGAGTACAAAGATATTGCAGCTATCAATGGATACAAAAAAGCGCTCCATAGTGGTGCAGATATAAATAAGTTCATGAAAAATTTAAGGGCATTTTCGCGCGATAACAGCCGAACACCGATGCAATGGAATAATCAAAAGAATGCGGGGTTTAGTGACAACAAACCGTGGATACCCGTGAATCAAAACCACGTACATTTGAATGCGCAATCTCAAGAAGAAGACTCTGATTCCGTTCTAAATCATTTCCGTAAAATGACCGCACTAAGAAAGCAAAAGTTGATCTTAGTGTACGGCGAGTACGAATTGTTAGAGCCAGAGCACGAATCCTTATATGTGTATAAACGAATGTTAGAAAGCGAAACCTTGCTGGTTGCATTGAATTTCTCAGATCATTTTCAGGAACTCGATATCACTTCACTGAATTTATATTCTGAGGTCCTAATAAACAATTACAATGAAGTCGACTTGACCGAAGAAAAGCTGATTTTGAAGCCCTATCAAGCAATCATCATTAAGTAACCAACAGCTAACTGAAATACGTATAAAGGATCAACTGTCTCTAATATCAAAAAAGTAATTAACGAAACACTTAAACTGCTGAATCGGCATTGGCCGAAAGCTTCAGTTTTAGAAGTGTTATAGTAGCAACCATAAGAGTATTAAGAGCTTATTAGCTACATTTAATGTTAATTGCTAAACATATCAGTAGAAACTTTGGTTCATTCAAGGCACTGGACAACATTTCCTTTGAAATTAAAGCCGGCGACATAGTCGGTTTCTTAGGTAAGAATGGTGCAGGGAAAACGACCTTGATGCGTATTATAACGTCCTTTTTGCCGGCATCTTCTGGCAAAGTAATAATTGATGGCGATGATATTTCCAAACATTCGTTAGCCACTCGGCAAAAAATTGGGTACTTACCAGAAACACCGCCACTGTACGACGACATGACCGTGCAGCACTACCTGACATTTGCCGCCGAAATAAAAGATGTTCCAAAGAATAAACGCCGAATCCAAGTAGCTAAAGTATTAGAAGAATGTCATCTGGAACACGTCAAACAGAAAACGATAGCGACACTATCTAAGGGCTACCGGCAACGTGCAGGTATTGCTCAAGCTATTATTCACGAACCCAAATTACTGATCCTAGATGAACCCACCAGCGGTCTTGACCCAATGCAAATTCAACAAGTATTAGGGTTAATAAAAAGTCAGCGTGAGCAAAGAACGGTAATGTTGAGTTCTCATACGTTGGCTGATATCGAACAAATTGCGCAGAGAGTGCTAATGATTAAATCGGGCCGAATAGTGCTCGACAATACGTTAACAGAATTGCTAACGGGCAAAGATTCAGCACACTCCGAATCTGGTACATCGCAACCTTTAACTTTAGAACAAGTTTTTATCAGCCAGCATCAGGATCAGGCGCAAGTTATAAATGCGTTGGGAGCGTCGGATGAATAAGATAATCTCGCTAACGAAGAAGGAACTACGCAGCTATTTTAGCTCCCCGATTGCTTACATTATTCTGATTTCAACACTGTCATTATTTAACGTTTTCTTTTACCTCATCATTGATCAAAATCACGAAGTGTCATTACGCGATACTTTTCAACTCATGGAATTTATGTTTCTCTTTTTGATTCCACTATTAACCATGCGGTTGTTCTCGGAAGAAAAAGCAAATGGCACTATGGAATTCCTGCTTACAGCCCCCCTAACCCATACTATGATTGTGTTAGGCAAATACCTAAGCATGTTAATTTTCTACTCACTGTTGATTGGTTTAACGGTGACTTATTACGTTATCGTTGAGTATTTTGGTAACCCTGACCCTGTAAGCATTTTGTCGGGATACGTTGGGATCTGGTTAGAAGGTGCTTTTTTTATTGCGGTTGGCCTACTCGTTTCGTCTTGGACATCTAATCAAATAATTGCGGCAATGGTATCTTATTTAATTCTGTTTTCACTCTACTTTTCAACCAGCTTTACGCAGTATTTTACGGGTTCTCTCGCAGATTTTTTTACTCAACTCAGCACCCGTAATCACTTAGAGAACTTTGCAGTCGGTATAATCACTCCCAGCGATATCATTTATTATGTAACTGGTATCCTATTGTGTTTGGTACTAACTCGGTTGAGCATCGACAATAGGTTGTGGCAATAGATGAATAAACCAAAACACAACCTAACCTTATTTAAAAAGCTACTACCCGTTCTATGTGGTTTTGCACTTTTGAGCTTTATTTTTGGACTGTCCCTCGCCTATATCGAACAGCGGTTTAGTATCTTAGCTGTTGGTATTATTACCCTTGGTGGGGTAGTATTTTTAGTACTGTTCTATTTGATTGTCACCCTTAGTTTTGGCTCTGCTAAATCGGCTGGATTAACCAAGTTCTTCAACCCCAAACGATGGAAAAAGTTAGCGATTATTCTATGCATAATCGCGGGGAGTTTGGCTTTTCTTGGAGGAAGTCATTACTTGGCTAATAGCTCGACAGTAAGGTGGGACGTCACGCAAGACAAACAGCATACGTTATCTAATAACACCATTGAATTTATCGGCACGTTAACCCAAGAGGTTCAATTAACGGCTTTTTATGTGGGAACGCCCCCGACGTACCTGCAAGACTTATTTAAAGAGTACGAAAGTGTATCTGCGGGCTTCATTAAGACAGAGATTGTTGATCCTCTTGAACAAATTGCTTACGCCGCGAAGTTTGGCAACGCCATTAATGGCAAAGAGCGAAAGGTGATTGTTCAATCTGGCGACAACCGTAAAGACGTTGATTTTACTCAAAACGCTTTGTCTGAAGAAGCGTTAACTAACGCAATAGCTCGTGCTAGTCGCGCACCAAGGAAGGCATATTTTCTTGCAGGGCATGGTGAGTATTCGATCTCAAATGAAGAATATGTCGGTTTGTCCAAGTTCAAGCAGCTATTAGCCGACAACAACATTCAAAGCGAATCACTGATGCTAGGCATTAGCCAATCTATTCCTAGCGATTGCGACGTGCTGATTATTGCTGGCCCAAAAAGCGATTTAACTTCAGATGAAGAAGCTCTGATTGGTGACTACTTAATGGAAGGTGGAGATGCTTTATTCCTTATTGAGCACACACAAGTCACCACGCCAGACAAACCGCTAAGCAAAGATCAGCTACAAAAGAATCCGAGTTTAAACACACTGCTTAATCAATGGGGTCTCAATGTTCAATCTGACATAGTGGTTGACTTAACTAACCACGTTGGCGACGATGTTGGTAGCCCCGCAACTAAAAACTATCAACAGCACAAAGCAATAACCGAAGGCTTGGACTACACATTTTACGTTCGCCCTCGTTCTATTCGCATTTTGGACGAGCGACGTTCAAGCATAAAACACGCGATCATTGCCTCTACAGCTTCAACAGAAAGTAGCTGGGCCGAAACTAACCGTACCTTAAACATACAATTCGATCCGAATACCGACACTGCTGGCCCAGTGCCCTTTTCTTATGTTGTTTTTGAAGAGAAAACGGCTAGTAACCTGCAAGGCAAGAAATCCTCGGATACCCGACTAATCGTTTTTACAGATGCGGACTTTTTGACTAATGTTTATATAGACCAATACAGTAATGCGCAGATGGGGCTTAATCTTATCAACTGGTTGGCAGAACTCGACTATAAAACCTTTCTGAATCCCAAAGAGATAAAAGTTGAGCGATTAGATTTAACCAGCAAACAGAAGCGCCAAGTCGTTGTGATGCTGTTTTTACTGCCTTTTATCTTTGTTATTGCAGGGCTTGTCGTGTGGTTGAGAAAACAAACATATCGATGACGCTTCAATTAGGGATATAAAAAACCTGATCAAAACAATTCGTCGTATTCCCAAAACTCCACCACGGCATCATTTGTTAGCGTGACTAGCTGATTGTTATTATCAATCTCCATCGCAACAATTTTGGATGCTAATGTATGCACTTTAGCATCCCAAAAATGTAACTGCTTTCCGGTTGCTATATCCCAAAGGAAAATACCTGTTTTAGAAGACGACGTGATCAAAAAACTACCCTTATTAATAAACAGAGCTTCTCTGAACCACCTCCAACGTTGCGTGTATTTTATAGAGCTAACGTCTTTTAATGATTGTACATCTACTATAATTTGACTATCCAAAACATCTGAAATGAAGACCTTGTTCGAATCCCAATCAACAACTAGAGAAGATATTCTATGGTCAAACTTACGCGTTTTAACAACTTCTAAGTCAGCAATAGAGATTTTATTAACGGTTCCATCGTGTCCAGCGGTAAACAGGTATTGCCCAAATTCATCTATCGCGAAGTGAGTTACATTGCTCTCATGAATAAAAGCTTTTTTGAAAACACCGTCATTCACATCTGCCACGATGACACTCCCATCATTCAGTCCCAACGTGAAGTATTGCCCGCCTTGAAAGTATCCAGCCGATGTGACCTTTCTGTCTTTGACGAGTTCCCCTATAGGCCAACGCCCCATTTCTTTGTTTTGTTCAATATCTAACAAAACAACCTGAGTATGACCGGTTACGAGCAACCTTCGATTATCAGACGAAATATCAACAAACAAGGGCGACACACCCAATATGTTGGCGTCCCAATTAGCTATTAACGCTAAGGTTTCATTATTCCAAACACCTATCAGCGGGGATTCAGTAACGATAACACTGACGGTACCGTCGGAAGATAAGTCCGACGCAATGACAAATTGATCAGTAAATCGATGCTGTTTCACTGAAGTTAATGCGGGTTCCGGTGGCGAGCACCCGATAAGACACAATGAGTACAACAGCGCAATCCAACACCCCATAGCTTTATGGTTCAACCCGATATGCCTGCTACTGAGGTTAAAAAAAAACATAATCACAAACAATCCAAACGAGTTAAGTTGTCAGCAGTGGAAAACACATAAAGCCATGCTAAATGAGGTGATGTTTTAGGAACAACAAGAAAAGCAGAAATCCAATTCAATCGAATACAACTATTAAATATTGAACTAATAACATCATTCTACCAGACATATTGTTAAAGGTAGTTGTAGAAAAGACACGCAGACTGACAATGAAATGATTTCCGGCTAGAAGGTTGCAGAGCAACACTTTGACACCAATAAGGTACCCAATTAATCTATTTCTTAAATTTTTCATATCTTAGGTAAAGCGAATGGCATCAGAGGTAAAAGCACGTCCAAGGATTTGGTCATTTGTAGGCCTTTACGTACTCCTTTGTGTAACCACTATAAGTCATAGCACAGGAGAATCAATTAACGATTTTAAAGGCCTCTATGAAGACATACCTATTGGTGAGATTGATGGTGTTAAGTTATCAATAAATGTCGCTTTCCCACAAAAAGGCAGCGCGCAACCCCGCCCAGTGCTGATGATGATTCATGGTGGTGGTTTTTTGAAAGGCGACAAGAGCATGAATAACGCGCGAATTCAAAAAATGACCCAACTCGGCTTTGTAGCAGCAAGTGCCATGTATAGGCTTGCACCAGAACACAAATTTCCAGCGGCTCTCGATGATATTAAGTTAGCCATTCGCTTTTTAAAAGCTCACGCTGCAGACTACAATATCAATCCTAAACGCATTATTGTCAGTGGCAGTTCAAGCGGCAGCTACTTAGCGGTTATGGCAGGAGTAACCGGTAATTCCGGTGCATTTTCTGATCACGGTTTATATCCTGACTTTGATTCTTCTGTGCGTGCCGTTACGTCACAATCAGCGCCTCTTGCAAATTTTACGCTTTCAAAATATTCAACTTCTCCCACAGTGAAACGTTTAGTTGATCCAAACTCAGTCGATCGTGAAAAGATTCTAGCGGCTATGTCACCTATTACATATTTAGATCCGAATGATCCACCGATCTTTTTGTCTCACGGTGATGCTGATCCTGTTGTGTCTGTCGATATGAGCAGAGAGTTCGTGCATGAGTTAGAAAAAAATAACCACAACTATGAATATTATGAAGTTAAGGATGGCACACATAGTTTCAATAAATCTGCACCGAGTGAAGCCAAAACTATCTATAAATCTTACTTAAAATTTATCGAGAGATGGGCGGAGTGACTATCGATTTGAGAACATTCGTTAGGAAAAATCACACAGCGCTCGAAATTCACTCTTGATTAGGTGACTCTACTACTGCTTTTTTTGTTGGTATCTCAGTAAATTAGGACACGAACTGCTTTATTTGATGTGCTGCAAAAGAAGCTTCTGATAAGCTGCGCTAAAATGTTTTGGATTAGATGTCGTTACAGGGTGGTAAAATTAATGGTTAAAGGATTGATTATAAAATGTTTTTTGTTAGTGGCTATTCTTTCAATCTCGGCTTGTACGTCAAAATTGCACATTCGACTATTTACCGCCTATTTGTCACCAGAAGATTCGGCTAAAATCGAAGAAAAGTTTAAGTCCTCAAAATTACACTATTCGGTTACCACGACACCATTTCCTAAGTCCATTACAAGTAATTCTATAATTTACAATCCTTCAATAGGTTCAAACGAAAAAGTGTATAACATCATCGACGCTCTGGAATCTGCAGGGTTTCATATTTTCCGGACTTCTATATTGAGGATTGAGAACCACAGCTTTACAACTAACAACGTTGGGCTTTACCTATTCTCAGACGGATACAAAACAGAGAGAGATGAGAAGTCACCGTACGACATAAATGAATACGGAAGCGCTGAGTGTGGCAGTCAGCTGACATTAAACCACGACTCAACTTTCACTATTATTTTCGACATTTGGGATTATGAACTAGAAGATTATCGTGAAATATCCGTTGCAGGGTTTTGGAAAACACGAGACTCAGATAACGTAGTCCTCAATTCTGAAGATTGGCAAACAGAGCTGCGTTTTGAAAAGAAAGTTGCTATTGAATCAGGACCCGACGAAAATTCGACAAAGATAAGTTTAGTGCCGATGCTCAATAATGAAAAAGGTGATTTCTATTTAAAAGAATCGGGTAGCCAACCAAGTGTTAATTGTCATTATCGTACTTACTTGATTAACTGATAGTCTTTGATGGTGAACTTATTGATAGACCTAATTGTTCTTAGCTCTATACTGATACATGCTTCTAGAAAAGTATGGTAAAACACACAACTATGAAAAGATCAAAATCTATGATTAACAGAAAAGCCTATTATTTTGCCTCCTTGTTGATATGCCTAACGGCATCACCTCTCGCGAATTCACAATCCAATGAAAAAGAACGGGTAGAAGGAAAAGCACTCTTTAAAGAAAAATGTGCGCGTTGTCATGCCAAGTTGATTGGCCGCAAGATAACAGGTAGTCCCAAATTAAAAAATTTGGACAAAGCTTACATCATAGCTCGGTTAGCCAATTATGCAGCAGATGACGGTGACTACACCGAAGAAGAAAAATACAAACAAAAAATGATCAATGCAGCAAAAGCTTTATCTGAATCGGATATTAAAAACATTTCGGTTTATTTATCCAAGAAATAATTGAGCTAACGTCAACCTCAGAGTCAAATTTGTAAATTGACAATATGAGTACTTTGTATCGCTACTTTTAGTGTTTATAAACATCTTTATTTTTCAACATATCATAAATACGCTTTTCGCGGTTTTTATCAAACCCCACATCCTGAACATATTCTTTGGGATTTAAAAACGTACCAAAAAGAATATCCCAGATGGCTAAACCATAGTTCTGAGCATGGTGTAAATGCTTGTGATGTACTCTGTGCATTTCAGGTCTTTGAATAATAAAACCCAACCAATAAGGTGTTTTTAAATCTGCGTGTATGTAGATATTGTATAAAGCCGCCAATATTAAACTAATCGCTGTACCGTAAGCATTTAAACCTAGGATTAAATAACAACACAATGCATTTAAAAAAGTAGCCGCAACACCATCGAACGGGTGCATATAAAATGATGTAAGAGCCTCAATACGACTAGGACTATGGTGAAGCTGATGGAAAATTCTCCAAAGCACATCAAATTTATGCATAGCTCTATGCCACCAATAAGCGATAAGGCTAGTAAAGGTAAAACCAAGTGCGCCTTGAATGAAAATATTTGATTTATCAAATCCAAATATCGATATTTTGCTAAACATCTCAGCGAAGATAACTCCCGCACCAATGGTAATAATTGACTGAAACATACTAATGACAGAAGCAAGAATCATCCAACGTCTATCGCAGTCATTTTTAGAAGCTGGTGCTATAACTTCGAATGTAAAAACACAAAGAAATACCGTGACAATTATAATTGAGGTAAGTAATTCCATATTCACCCAACAAGTTATTAGTGATAGCTATTCAAGATAGCGTACCCTACAAAGTGACCAACTCAAACTCTCATTGAGACATGAATTTTAATCGGAAGACGCAAAAACTCATGAGCTGAATGACTAGGGGCTGTTGATCTTTGCTGTATAGATTTTGTTCTAAATAAAGGCCTTTTGATCGCGGCGTGTACTTGCAGGCTTATGAGTATAAGTCAAAAGTACACAACAAAGAGCAAAACGCCTTTATGACGAATCCGTTAGGACAGCGTTTGTTTGCATTTTATACTGCGTTAGAGCCTATTCGTTTAGAATAACTAAACTTCACAGTCTCTGCCTTGCCTAAAATGCAAACAAAACGCTGCAAAAATATACAGCAAAGATCAACAGCCCCTAATACTTATGTATAAAAAACAATCTGTACTTTGTTTTAACTAGAAACTTAACTACAGGGTAATTTAAATTTAGTTATAGCTTTAGTCCCTATAGCAACGGAATATTACTATGAAACTCATTTTTTCAGTTTTGATTAGCTTATTTTTATTCTCAAATGTGGATGCTTCAGAGTGCGATTGCGACCACATCATTTCTGGCAGTGCCGACGCACAAGAATTAGGTGTTTTACCCGGTGATAAGGTCTGCCTTGATGGAAGTTCATCTTATGATAGGAGTCCTCTGAGATGGGAGAATTTTATCGGCACCGAAGAAGAACCCATCCTGATTAAAAATTGTAACGGCATAGCGCATATTAATCCAAGCGATAGTCCTTATGGTTGGAAGTTTATTAATTCACAGCACTTTAGGATTCTAGGTGACGGAGATCCCGATCATAAATACGGTATCAAGGTGACAACACAATCTGGCTTTTACCTTACGATGGAATATTTCACCACTGACTTTGAAATCGCCTACGTAGAAATTGCAGGAGAAGGCGCACAAAGCGATAACAACGGATTTGCTGGAATTGGCATGAAAACCAGTCCTTATCAGGATTGTGAGTTATTTCAAGATCAAACTAAAACGGCATTCCTAATGAAGAATGTCAATGTGCATGATAACTATATCCATGATATTGGCGGTGAAGGAATCTATGCGGGCCATGGCTTCTATCAAGGTCGTGAAGAAAAAAATAGGTGCCCAGCGGGTGTTATCACCTATGCCCACAATATTCATAACCTCGCGATTTACGATAATTACATCACAGATGTTGGTTATGACGGGATACAAGTCAAAAACGCCGACCACAATGCAGCCGTTTATCGCAATGTCGTGCGCAACTATGGGCAACTAAACAACGGAAGCCATGATGAGGGCATTTTTATAGGTGACGGCTTCGAAGGTATAGTGCACAGCAATTGGGTTGAAAACGGCCCAGGGCATGGTATGCAGGTTAATGCCTTTGGTCACACAAAAATCTACAACAATGTCGTCATTAACTCAGGCGATGACGGCATATACTTAAACAATCGCTCTCAATCATTTGCTAATCGTGACGGTATTTTTGAAATTTACCATAACACCTTTATCAATATGGGTGATGACGGAATAGAAGCCTATACTCCTCAACCCATCAATTTATATAATAATATTTTTGTTAGTCTAACTGACAGAAAGACTAAAGGTTTCAGTGCCAATATTACGTCTAATCTATTTGAAGATGACATCCAGCAGCTCGGTTTTATTGATGTAGACAACAATAATTACGGCCTGTCGGCTGACTCTATAGCTAAAGACTCAGGGAATTTAGTAGGACTGCAAGCAGATTACTCGGGCACAACAAGGGTTGACGGCTTGCCAGATATAGGGGCATTTGAATTTGGCTCCCCATCCATTGCGCCACAGGCTATAACGACGGATGACGCCGCAGGTGAAGCCAGTAAAATTAACTTAACCCCTTCGATGATTCATGTCATCACAGGTAATGGTGATGCAGCTAATTTACTTGATGAACAAGCATTAGTTGGCGATCCGGCAGCTGGAGATACAGTAAATCCAACAACCTACTGGAAATCCACTGATGGTTCCAAGTCATTGCCCCATACTGCGAGAATAGAGTTACCCGCAGAATATCGCATTACAGAGATTTACCTATATGACGCCAATGGCAGAGGTGAGCTTGTCATTGAAGGATTAGCCTCAGATTCAACTTCGTGGTCAGTGAGTGAACCTGGCGCGCGTTATAATATCTGGGTTTCACATGAGGTTAATCAAGACGCCCGTTTTATCGACATTACACGTTACGGTCAAAACAATTTCAATGAAATCGTGCTATATGGGTATTTAAAAGATGCCGTTGCACCGGAAATAGCGTTGCAAGGAGAGAACCCTCAAAAGCTAAGACTTAATCAGGATTATATTGAATCTGGTGCATTTGCCTCAGACAATGTCGATGGTGATATTAGCGCTGATATCATAGTTGACACCTCATATTTAAACGTCAATCAAGCCGGTCGTTACAACCTAACATACAGTGTGAGTGATTCATCAGGTAACACAACTCAAATAATCAGAGAGGTCCAAGTTGTCGCGCCTAAAGTAGTATTAGATGCTTCTATGATTACCTTAATCAATGGCAATGGTGTCGTAGCTAATTTAATAGATGAACAAGACTTAGTAGGTGATCCAGCAACTGGTGATACATTTAGTCCGATTACTTATTGGAAACCCACTGACGGCACAAAATCATTACCTCACACAGCTCAAATAGATTTAGGGGCTGAATATCGAATTTCTGAAATTTATCTTTACGACACGAATGGCAAAGGTGACCTTGAACTTATGGGGGTAGCCACCGATTCTTCATGGCTAATTAGTGACCCAGGTACTAGATATAACACATGGGTCTCACATACCATAAATAGTAGTGCTCGTTACATTAATCTGACTCGATATGGACAAAATACCTTTAACGAAATCGTTATTTACGGCCATACCGTCGAAGTAGATTAGTAGACTAGAATGTTAGTACCTTATAGTTAAGCGAAGGGTGCCTCAAACCATACAAAGTTCGAACTTATTTGATGCTTTGGCGCATTAAGGGAGCAAATTTTAGCGTAATCCTTCAACTAGTTGAATGAGAGCTGTCAGGAAAATAACCCTATATAGGCTTACACCACCTTCATCTTAGATCAGTAGCAGTACTATATGCTCAACATACCGGGATGATACACCCCGGTGTCGTGTGCTAGCTAAAGCTCAGCGCGCAATAATGAGTAATCCGTTAGTACGATCGGCCACCACTACATGGGTAGAAGAAGCGGCAACACCAACGGGTTGCGTCAAACCCTCGGTTGGCTCGAGGCTTTCCATTACATTTGATGAGATGGGATCAATCACATCCACAGTGCTGTTGGTCACGCCTACCACAAATAACTGGTCACCATCTGTTGCTACATTTGTTGGCTCATAAGACAAAAAGATCCGTGGTAGTAAAGTGTTACTATCTTCAAGATCAATCACTTCAAGCCCTTGTGCAGCAAAGTTAGCAACATAAAGCCTATTGTTAAGAAATTCACTCTCAACAGGGAAGTTGGCTGGCGTAAACACTGGATTAAAATTAAAAGCACCGGGCGTAAGAACCACATCTTGCTCAACGGATAAAACATTGCCGCCATCATCCAGTTGCGCAATCTGGATCGCCCAGTTGGCTACGTTGCCAATATCTTGAGAATAAAACGCGGTCACGCCGTCGGCTGTTGCGGTAACGGTAACATCAGGGTTACCAGTGGTACTATCAACCAAAGGGATACCATTTGTCGCGAGGGTAATCGGATTATCTGAATTAGCATACGTGTACACTTGAGTATTCGATCCACCCGCGCCAGCAGATACCACTAATACACCGTTGGCTGCAGACAACCCAGAAAATGCTGAGAAATTAGTACTCACCGTACCCAATACACTAGGCTGAGCGGGATCACTGATATCTAAGGCGGTTAATATATTACCTGCTTGAGTAAATAACAGCTGTTCATCTGCATCAAAGGTTATATCGTTGGCAGACACATTGATTAAACTTCTTTCAAGGGTGGCTAATTCAGCGACTTCGATTTCGTTACCACAAGCAGCGTAAGCAAATCCGTTCACTATAACCACATTCAAACATCCATTGGTTGCCAAACTACCACTGTCTGTCGGCGCTCCCTCGGTATCATCGCCGTCGCCGCCATTATCAGGAGGGCTATCATTCTCGATTGGAGGACTCGTCTGAGGTACTAAAGCATCGTCAGAACCACCGCCACAAGCGCTTAACAACGCCAACAAAAATAAACTCAACAAGCCGTGCTTAGCCAACATGCAAACCTCTGGGACAGACTTTCAATCAGTACTGTGTGAATAAGGGGACGGAAGGAGTAAATTTACGATGTTTGAACATTATCAAAGTGAATTTGCGCCCATATCAAATAATGATTGAACTCAAAAGCTTATTAAGTTTAATCGTAGATACATTATCAATGTTACTAATGAATATAAAATCACATATTTATAAAGAATGGTTCGCAAAAACATACAAAACACGAAATTTTTTGATGTTCTGGTGAAATGGGAAGGTGTATTGAAACCCTTTAAAGAAGGCCTCAATAAAAAAGGCCAAATTAATGGCCTTTTTTATATCACTACCTATACAATGCAATTAGAAGCGTTAATAACATAAGCTTCTTAGATTTAACCTTTCAGGGGAAAATTCGGTGCATTCATTCAGACTGTTACATGCCCTAATTCGTATTTGAGTGTCTTGACCTGCAACACCGCCTACCCGAACTATAGCTGAAGTAGAACCTTGGGAAAAAGGCAGGACATCAGCCTGTTCAAACCATTCCCCAGAGGGGCGAGCTTGTATGTCATAACCGGTAGGGCAAATTGAACCTTGGGTCCATTCAACAAAGTAGGGTGTATCAGAAGACAGGTTGCAGTCGTGCCCCTCAGCCACCTCTGCTCGAAGATTGAACGGTCGAAATATGGTGCAAACACCAGTAATCCCCACTGGACCCTCTGGACTTTCGCTAGAAGTACCACTTTCATTATTATCATTACTAAACGGACAATCTCTATCTCCCAAATCAACCAAACCGTCATTATCATTATCAATACCATCCCTACACTCTGGTATCATTCTTCCCTGCCTATAATTTGCAACAGACAGCGCAGTTTTCCGTATTGTTGCAGAGTTGTTCTGACGGAAATCTTGATTTCCATTACTATAGAAGTTCCCTTGCATTATCGTTGTGTTAACGAATGGTCCAGGAGCGCATTCGCCTTGTTCACTCGGTGTCGTCATAACAGAAAAAACGCATGCAACATTAAGCGAGGGTAAAAAAAAGTCTGTAAACGTTTCAATCTCTATAGACGCATGACTATTAGGTTGTAACCAACTGTCGGTTCCTGCTGTCAAAGCAGGTTCATTACGAAGGTGGCCTGCACCAAAGAGATGACCAAACTCGTGCGTTGCACTTATAGTGCCAAGCTCTTGACAATCTCCATCTAGTACTACAGTTGCAAAGTAACTGACCTCAGCACCAAATAAATCAAGTCCAGACTCGCTTACACCATCCGTTGACGCTCTACCTGCTTGAAAGTTTGCATTTACAATCTGGCTGCTGCCTCTGGTAACAGGTGCATCAATCCAATGCCCCGGCTGTTGTAACCCCGCTAATCCGCATAAACCACCATTGAATTGCCCTCCTCCCGTAAAAATTAATACCACGTCAGCATTAAAACTTCTTCTGGCATCACGTAATCCGTCAGCAAAACCGGAAAGCGCATTAAAGGTTAGAATGTTATTGATACCCCTCGACGGCAGATCTGCCACCGTAATGACATTGCCTGAATTGGCTAATCTAATACCCACGCCCGAGCTTTGGGAACTACTATAGGCTGCAACGACATTACGCAAGGATCTTTCAGCTTGGTCTGAGTTAGCACCATTCGTAATTACACCTAAAACGGTTATTGTTGTGTCTACTGAATAAGCGTTGAATGCAAAGATTGATAAAGCAATCATGTATAAAAATTTCATTATTTTTTCTCCAAATCCGTTTGTTACTAATTCGATGGTTGTTCATCTATACTGTTGTAATGAGCTTCAATCTCAGCTTTCATCTGTTCAATATCTGATTGATTGAGCTCGGAGATAGCTTTCAGTCTTTGATAAGCCTGAGCTCTTTGATTATGGTTTGTTATTTGTATAATATTTTTCTTAGCGTACTCGTAGATTATCTTTTTTTCTCCCTCGGGGTCAGGGATTCCAATCATATGCCCAAATCCATTCCGTCTCAGATAAGCGTGGTACTTGCGCGTTGCGGCAAGATTTCTGGCTTGGTTAGCTTTAGATGTCGGAGCATGATCATCAAGGCCCACTCTTTGAGTTTTTTCGCGATCGAACTCTACTAACAAATGCACGCTAGGAGTGTTAGGTAATTGTTCTATAAAGTATTTAGCACCGTTTATGGCATACTGAAAGCTGAAGGAAACAACTTTCGTCTCCTTGGGAATATTATTTGAGGGTATTGATAAATCGACTTCTGAAGTCCTGTCTTTCTCCCTATAGAAAACCACGCCGTTTTCATCTAAGAACTCCTGCGTAACACCGACACCAATGTCTATTGATGAAAACTGATCTGAAATATACTTTTTGGTCTTTTTATCATCCGGTACTGCTTCGTCATCATCGATTCCATAGTGTCTATAAAATCCCTCTTTTAGCTTCTCATTTTGCCCACTCCAAATATAACGCCCATCATGTTTCCTTGTGCGCTCTTTTAACTTAAATTCTAATGGTTCGTTATCAAAGAAGGTGATTTCTATCTCGTCATCATCCAGACTCTCTGGATTCAAAACCAAAAACTCATAATTTTTGGCATAGTAGTATCTATTGATTAAATATTCACCATTCTGAGCTTGTGCAGCCTTACGAGTATCTTCGTCAGCTACCTTAAACAGATTATCCCTTGCAAAAGAGGAGGTGTAAACGGATGTTAATAGGAGGGTTATTAAAAACTTAGGTATGATATTTTTCATATGAAAATCCTTTTTTTAGTAAAGAATTACCCTAACACAAGGATTATGTTAATTTAATCACAATTCTATTACATACATATAATAGAGAGACTCTGAGTTTAATATGTATAAAAAGTAGTCGAGGCGGATAAATAAATAAGACCTAATCATCTTAAATACAAATTCATCGGATTTACCTCAATAAACTAGATAATTTTACTCCCCGCAACGCAGTAAATCACATATTTAATGCGGCTATTTCACGGCGAGTTCAATTGACCACCATAATATAGGCACTCTGCCTTGGAGCATAATGTCCTAACTCTACATTAAAGGTTAAAATATTATTATCGTTAGCTACTCTAGACAGAACGCCAGCCACCGTAACAACATTGCCTGAATTGGTTAGTTGAATACCCACACTTGAGTTCTGAGGATTGTTATAGGCTGAAATTATCGTAAAGACCTTTCAGCCTAGTCTGTGCTAGCGCTATTCGTAATTACACCTAAAACGGTTATTGTTGTGTCTGCTGAATAAGCGTTGAATGCAAAAATTGATAAAGCAATCATGTATAAAAATTTCATTATTTTTTCTCCAAATCCGTTTATTACTATTGCGATGCTTGTTCTTTGATTCCGTTGAAGTGTGACTCAGCCTCTGCCTTGAGCTTTTCGATATCCGTTTGATTAAAATGGGTATGCCGTTCCAAGTTCTTATAATGTCCAGCTCTTCGATTGGAGTCTGTTATTTTCATAAGATTTTTCTTAACGTACTCGTAGCTGCGTTTTTTATCTCCCTCAGGGTCAGGGGTTCCAATCATATGCCCAAATCCATTCCGCCTCAGATAAGCGTGGTACTTGCGCGTTGCGGCAAGATTTCTGGCTTGGGTAGCTTTAGATGTTTGAGCATGACCATCAAGGCCCACTCTTTGAGTTTTTTCGCGATCGAACTCTACTAACAAATGCACGCTAGGAGTGTTAGGTAATTGTTCTATAAAGTATTTAGCACCGTTTATGGCATACTGAAAGCTGAAGGAAACAACTTTCGTCTCCTTGGGAATATTATTTGAGGGTATTGATAAATCGACTTCTGAAGTCCTGTCTTTCTCCCTATAGAAAACCACGCCGTTTTCATCTAAGAACTCCTGCGTAACACCGACACCAATGTCTATTGATGAAAACTGATCTGAAATATACTTTTTGGTCTTTTTATCATCCGGTACTGCTTCGTCATCATCGATTCCATAGTGTCTATAAAATCCCTCTTTTAGCTTCTCATTTTGCCCACTCCAAATATAACGCCCATCATGTTTCCTTGTGCGCTCTTTTAACTTAAATTCTAATGGTTCGTTATCAAAGAAGGTGATTTCTATCTCGTCATCATCCAGACTCTCTGGATTCAAAACCAAAAACTCATAATTTTTGGCATAGTAGTATCTATTGATTAAATATTCACCATTCTGAGCTTGTGCAGCCTTACGAATATCTTCGTCAGCTACCTTAAACAAACTGTCTCTTGCAAAAGTCGGGTTATAAATGGCTGCTAATAAAAGGGGAAGTAAAAATTTAAATGGAATATTTTTCATACAAAAGCCCTTTTTCTTCAAAATGTAGAAAACCACCCTACCACAAGATTTGTGTAACATTTACCACGAATGAATAATACTTATGCGGCAATGAGGGATGCGATTTATTTAGATAAAAGTGACTGAAGAGGGGTAAATCAACTACTCTGAATAATTCACTGAGGTTACTTCAGTAAGACCCAATCATTTTACTCACCGTTACGCAGAATAACCCGTACTCGAAGATGCCGATATAAGCTAATCGCTTACTGCGAAATTCAAGAGACAATTTCTGTAAACTTGCAATCTCTCACGCAACCAACCACAATCAAACTATAAAACTATTTGGAATCATATACTTAAAAAAATGGTGACCAAATCATGCAAAGTTCGAAATTTTTTGATGTTCTGGTGAAATGGGAAAAACCTTCAGCTAACTATTTGCTGTCGGTTTGCCTCCTTTTTGCTATCAGCGGACCTTAAGGAATGGAAGCGCATATAACAGTATATTCTGTAAAAGAGGCAATCACAGTCATTGTGTTGCCTCTTAAAATCATCCTTTATTTTGAAAAATGCGCTTTTGAGTATTGTTTGATAACCAAACGCTAGCCATCAATGCGTATAGCTTTTTGCCCAGACGACTCAAATTCAATTGCTACACCATCTTCTATAGTGAACGACAGAACTTCACCAGAGCGTTCAATGAATAATTCTGTTTCTGACTGTGGTAAAAGCCGGTCGGTAAAATCAACACCGCCACCTTTGAGATCAATGCCTTCTCCGTTGACTTCTAGAATAAAAACATCACCTCCCATATCAAATCGCCCGGAAAACATGTCTAACTTTTCACTTGTTAATGGCATAAAGGTGCGAACTAAAGGCTCAACCCCGGGCAATCCATATTCATTGGCAATGGACATGAGTAATTCGTACATAATGCTGCCGTTGTCAGAATTGACCATCACCACAACTGCATATGGCAATTCTTTCCAGACATACAATTGCGCGCGAAAACCTTCATCAACACCTCCGTGGCCAAATGTGTGTTCGTTTATACTCGGACCCAATCCATGAGAGTTCGGTTCGGCATCGAGCATATCCAGGACCATGGCATGAGACAAAATTCCATCTTTACCTCTTTTTTTTAGTCGCTGTATTTCAGTACCATAGCGAATAAGTTGATTAGCTGTGGTCCAAAGTCCGGCCGCTGCCATCTCAGGGTAAATCGGCCATTTACCCTCAACTTCTTCGCCATTGGCGCGGTACCCTGTCGCTGCTCTGCTATGCATAGACTCAGGTAGCGGATTGGCAAAAGTACTCTTGTGCATACCTAGTGGATTTAGCACGTTGGATTGCAAGCTTTGCACGAATCCCTCTGGTTGATTATCAGCGATAGCTAGCTGCATTATTGTGTATCCACCACCTGAGTATCGCCAGTTTCCCCCGGGGTTTTATAGACGGTTACAGCATCCGTATTGCCTTTACCCTCCAGTACGTCAACGGTACTGGGCACTTGGTCACCTTTGTTATAACCTGGAAAACCAGACGGTGAGGCCAGCTGTGTGATTGAGAATGCGCCTTAACGTGACCTTTTCAATCTCAGTAAATTCGTTATCTGGCAGTTGCCATGAGGTCAGGTACCGATTAATGTTTCCATCTAGAGTAAAAGTGCCTTCTTGTACCATTTGCAGAGCTCGTAGGGCAGCCACTGGTTTACTGATCGAACCTGCTAACATCATGGTATCAGGGGTCATCCTGCGGTCTTCGGAAATATCCGCCATACCATATGCTCGCGCCCACTGAACTTCACCATCAACAGCAACCGCGACACTCAAGCCGGGTATGCCCAGTTCTTTCAACCTTTCCTCTATATTGTATTTTTGCAGCTCTCGATTACTAATTTGCATTCGAGACATAAGTCCATTTTCAATACGGTAAATCCGCTCATCTAGCTCTGGCTCATATTGATTCAATTCTTGTTGGTTCGTTTCCTGATTAATGCACCCAGTAACTAATAAAATAATGGAGGGAATCAAAAGTCTAGACATTTTGAATCCTTATATCTGATAACAGTTGTCTTCGTCTTAGGTAAATGAGCTGAAATGTTACGTTTCTCACCCAAATCCTTGCTGTCTAAAGTAATTTGTTGCACATCAAAAATTATTTCAGACGCCTGCAAACAGCTGTGAGAAAAAAACATTACAACCGCTAAAAAGTGGTGCTCTACATTAATCATCATCTTTTCCTCTTTAGTTTGAATGATATCCAAGTAAATAACGCTTAATGATGTGCAAAGGGGTTAAATGAAGTTATTAGAGGTATAGAACATTTCTCAGCTAGGCGCAGATGCTTACTGCAGAAGCAGAAAAGAGGAAATTTAGTCGAATTAACACCCAATCATAGACGAACTTTTGTTTTCAATAAAATCAAAGGGCTAACTGACTAAGAATACAAAGTGGTAATTTTTAGTTTCAGGAATTATCTAATAAAAACAACTAGTAAGAAAATGGTGCGCCAAATCATAAAAAGTTCGAACTTATTTGATGCTCTGACGGAGTAGGAAAAGCTATTGAGTTAGCACTTTTTATATTGCCCACAAACTAATTCGTGTAGGTTATCTTTTACCACAAACCAGAAAGGGCACGATCACATTTCATTTATGGAATAGATTGTTGAAGTGTTTGCTTTTGTTCCGCATCAAGGCCCTTTAACATTTCAAGCGCCTCTTTAATTGCGGCCTTAGCATCGCCAACTAAGTCAAAATACACATACGCACCTATGAGTGCCTTATGGGTGCCGAATGAGTTGGGATATGCTCTTCGGTTCCACTTAAAAAGCTCCAGAGCGTCATCTTGTTTGTATATTGCAACCACTGACCAAAACCATTAGCTCTATCTTCTGGTATAGACAGGGGTGTGTTGATTAACTTGGAGCGTCTTTCATAGATAGCCAGCAAGTCTGCTAATGTTTGAGGTGTTTCAGGAATAGCCCAATCAAAAAACAAATGTTTCGCCCCGTAATACTGACCCAACAACACGGTAGTGTTATGACTTTCCTTTCTAAAAATCTGGCTACCGACTACCAGCTTTTCGTTAGGGTAATGTTGAACTAAATCTAGGAGTGCTCGATAAGGTTCTGTCATGATGGGTTCTTCATTAGCAACGGTTATATATATGCGCCCTTGTAAAGACTGATTCTTTAGTGCTGCCTCGCTCAAGGCTAATAATTGTTTATCTTCCCAATACAGTGTCGGGCTAATAGCAATAACGCCATGAAACAAACCGGGGCGCTTAATCAACGTATTGATAGCAAACTGGCCACCATGAGAAGTGCCGGAAAACGCTTGATAATCTAACGTCCGATATCTTTGCTTTATAAAGGGGATAATCTCATGCTCTATGAAAGATAAAAAACGGTCGGCGCCTTCTGATTGCTCTGCTTTCTGCTTATCTTTGGCAATTAAAGTCAAGTCACGAACACGAGTATCTCTCGGGTTAACGATACCAACAACGATGATCTCAGGGGTTTGGTCAAATTTAGATAAATAATCCAAAGTACCTGCTGTATGTGGCCCTTGCACTTCCCCATCGGTAACATATAACACAGGAAAACTCTTATTGTTATTTGTATACCCTGCCGGCAAATAGACTATCAAATCACGTTTTTCAAGCATAACTTTACTATCAATAGTTAACTCTTCAGTCTTGCTACTCTTCTCTGATGCCCATCCACTCCAATGCATTAGACATATCAAAGCAAGCAATAAACCGTATGTTATTCTTCTCATCAACCTTCCCTTTAAATTTATAAATTACCCTAAAGAGGTAACGTTATGCCGATACAAAAGGGGTTAAATCAATTCAAAGGTAAATCAACTAACCATAACCCTGCCCTCCTGCGATGTTTGGCTTAAACTCTCAATACAGTACTTTAATCGCAGGTGATTCAAGGAAAACGCAAAATAGTGTAGGTGGATGTATTTGTCAGACCAGATCATAATAGAACTTAAAATCATTTAAATTCAAACAGATAGTATTTGAGGGGTTTATCATTAAATTGTAAAACCATTTGAAATCAAACGGTTAGAAAAATGGTGAGCTATATCATACAAAGTTCAAACTTATTTAATATCTTGTCAGGGTGGGAGAAAGCCCTCCAGTAAAATTAATCACCTAACAAGGAATTATAAATACAGGCAAATAGGCTTATCTGATTTAGATTCGCCATCAACACAGATTTTATTTCCTTTTTTAAAAGCCTTACTTCCCAAATACGGACTAACGATACCTAAATTTTCTAGCCCATCAGAATTACCTGAACGGCTTTTATAAATCGCTCTGAAAGTAAGGTGGCTAAAATACAGTTCCAGAAAGTCTGACTCAATATCCAAAAACCGAGGGGCTAATGTTTTAGCGAACAATGAGCCAATGATATTTGTCCATTGATAAGGTATATCATCAAAATCTAGCTTGTCCTGTTTAACCATCACAATTTTACCATCAACCCATTGATACACGTCTATTTGACTATTGAATATCTCGTACATCAGGTTCAGAGTCTTATTCGGTTTGTATGCCCACGATTTAGGAAGAAACTCTTTGCTAAGCGAATCACCAATAGGAGGGTAATAGTCTTTAGACGAAACACTATGAGCAACTCTTAAAAACTCACTTTGCAAAATTCTTCTGTTGCTAGCGGCTTCATAGGAGAAATTGGATATCTCAGCATCAACGCCTTGCCATAACTCAATCAGGCTACTAGGTGTTTTAGAAAGCAGATAAGAAGCTACTTCGATGCTTTCCCGTTGATAAACCAAGGCAATCACTTTAGTAATTATATCAGGTGTATTTTCAATAATATTGATGTTCAGCTTTATCAAGTTTTCAAGTTCATGGCTTGCAGCTTGATAATCCCCTTGAGAAGCAAGATATATGGTTTGTTGGAGCTTTAGCTGCATTGCGAACCCGATTGCCTCAAATCTAGCTCTCGGTAGCCCCATATTTGGCTCAACAAAATATAAGAACGACGTAAACTTCGTTAAATCATCTAGCCTTTCCAAATAAACTGCATTTGAATCTAAAAATGATTTCACTTCTTCATTTTCAGCCCAAATTCTGTCAAGGCAACTTTCCTCGAAGTAATCACACAAAAGAGGATAAAGTTCTTTGTTATTTTCATCACGCTTTAACCATTTAAGTGAATGGTAATAGTCATCTAATTCCGGTATCCGATCAGGCGCAGCCATGAGCTTCTTTTGATAATCAGAAATGATGTCCAAACCGACAGAGTACGGAAGCTTATCTGAGTCAGTCCACATACCTAGAAGATAAATAGAGCCATTATTATCCAAGGTTGGTTCAGAATTATATTGGTCAAAAACCGTTTCAATTTCAGGGTTCAACTTTGAATCAAAGCTAAATAAAAACCCTAGAGCAGATCCAAGGAGTAAGATTAATACAGTTATCATGCATCCATTCATTAATACACAGCAACCTGACGTGAAATAGAAAAAGACCAACAATTTTAAATGGATAAATAGTCGTGTACAAGGCCAAACCATAATCGAACTTTAAATCGTTTAAATTCAAATAGATAAGTTTTAGGGATTTGCTTTCGAACTACAAAACCATTTGGAATCAAACGGTTAGAAAAATGGTGTGCCATATCATACAAAGTTCGAACTTATTTGATGTTTTGGGGGGTGGGAGAAAACCTTAAAGTAAGCCTTCAACTGGTTGAACGATACTTGTCAAGAAAACAAGCCTACAATGGTTTACGGCATTTTGAGTGAGTCTGATATAGATAAAACCTAACGGCGTTGGATGGTTCTGCATATACGAAGTTAGTTATGTAACAATATAATCTCTTTGTTGGTTGACACGGAATGAGTGATCAGGGCTTTGTTTTGTTCCGGTTGAATGTCTGTTAGTGCGACTTGGTCATATTCAATGGTAAATAGTGGCCCGCCGTTATTTTCATCGATAGAATAGAATCTCACTATGCCTTCGTGAGTGAGCCAGTATAAATTGTTATCGCGCAGAAAGAATCGGCTTGCAGTTTTGTACTCAGATACAATATGCTCGGGCATTAACGAATCGGCATTTAGACGTTTTATGAGTCCCGTTTGGTCACTTAAGAATATCGTCCCCCCCTTGTTTTGCTGGCTCCATTTAACGTAACCATCGAATATATTAGTGACTTCATGACGCTCTAAATCTAATCGTACCAAGTGATGAGTCTTCTCAGAGTGGGTTGCGATCAGTAAGGAATTGTCAGGTAGCCATTGAAAAAGCTTAATCACATTAAGGTCGACATCAATGCGACTCCAGTTACCTAATGTGTCTGCAATGAACAAGCTTTGGTTTACCAAGGTAATCAGCTTTTTACCATCTGGCGCCCACAAAAATTGTACAACGGTTTGATCACTATTAACGTTAGATAGCTGTTTTAGTTCATTCTTATTGCGATACCAAATTTGCCTAACTCCACTTCGATCCGAAATGAAAGCAATAGCATCGCTCGATGGCTCATACTGAGCGTAACTTTCTATGCGTATTGAGCGATTAATGTTTTCGTTGGTAGAGATCTGATTATTTTCCCAATGGATCTGTGACATATCGCGGTCAACATACCCGAGCGTCAATGCAATGGCTTTGCCATCTGGGTGGTATTCAGGGAACAAGACATATTTAAAGGTAGGGATCGGTTGCTCAACAACAGTGCCAGCTAAACTGACATGCAACAAGCGACTGTCGGTGGACGTTAGAAAACCATTGTTATTTGCATTCCACTTTATGGTCCAACGCTTCCAGTAATCATGCCCTTTGCCCGGTGTGAAGGGCACGCTACTTTGTTCACCGCTATTCATATCAAACAAAAACAACTCATGTGATTTATTACTATTTTGCACCATGGCGCCAAGCTGTTGACGTGATTCGGAGTATGAAAGAGAGTAAGGATGGACGTCATCTTCTGAATAAATGGTTCGTTTTAGCTTAGAATTTATATCTAGCAAGATAATCTTATTCTGTCCTAAATGTTCAGATATAAAGATAATTTGTTGATCGCCTATCCATTGGACAGAAGAGCAAACAGCCTCTGTACAAGGATCCAGTTCTAGATTTTTTTGTTGTGAATCCGTAGCCAGTGGGAAATAAATGCTGCTAATGGAGGACATCTGCCTACCGTTATCTATTGAATCCAGAATAAACGCTATACGCTCCCCATTAGGTGACCAAGTCGGCTCGTTCACATGACCAACTCCCCAACTGACTTGAAACTCTTTGTTTAGTTGTAGATCTCTTACCCATAAATCGGAATTGTCATGATCCTTTTCGCGAGTAAACGCAAGGTATCGACCACTGGGTGAAAACGTCGCATAGTACTCGGGAGCATCGCTACTGGTTATAGGCGTTAATTTGTTAAAAAACGGTGTTTGTTCAACACGATCGCTTGATAAAAAAAGCGTGATAATGAGTAACATTAAAGTCAAGGTACTCGCAAGAGCAAACCAACGCTGTTTGACGTTAATTTTCTCCAATGGCGTTTCGGTGTTCCAAGAAACATCAGCCACAAGGCTATACCCCTTCTTGGAGTGAGTGACAATAAATTGCTGTTTTTTGGCGTCATCACCAAAGGCTTTTCTTAACTGCGCAATACATCGTTGCAAGGCATTGGGTACTACGACACTTGCGGGCCATACACGCTCAATAATATGTTGGTGGGATAGTACTTCTCTGGGATGTTCGGCAAGAACAAGCAATACTTCAAGCACTTTGGGTTCCATTGAAATGACTTGTTCAGCCACAACAACTCGATTGCGCTTCATGTCTACGCGAAATGGCCCAACAAAGAACTCACTCTTATTCATCTGTACACTTTTTCACTCTGACTAGGCGGCTATTATATCATTATAACAGCCCCGCCCACCTGCTGAATGCCACACTAAGTAATTGAATTATAAAGCATCAGATAACCATCAGGTTTTCATCTGTTGCATTTCATTGTTTAAGTCAGCGATACCTGCGAGCCTCGCCATACTTTCTAAGCAACTGATTGGGCGTGACGTTACTCACCCCCCATTTTCATGAGGAATAGATAACCATGCGTATTGTAATGTTCACCTTGTTTGTTTTATTGATGTCGCCTTTGCTAACCGCGCAAAGTTTAGACGTTAACCCTAACAATATAATCAATATTGATTTAGGTAAGCGTATTCAAATTGATTCAAATAAGTTGGGTGAGACAAGAGAATTACTAGTGCAGGTTCCAGATGGGTATAATCAGTCTCAGCAACAATATCCGGTTTTGTATTTGCTAGACGGTAACAGGCATTTTCATCATGCTACCACCGCTGCTGGAATTTTAACTCAAGAAGGATTAATGCCAGCAACTATTATAGTCGGCATTACGAATAATCCGGGCACAAGAGAGCACAACTTTTCTGCTGAACCAGAAAGGTTCATGGAGTTTATCAAGCATGACGTCATGCGCTATATACATAATAACTACCGTACCACAGGACTTAACTCGTTATTCGGGCACTCAATGGCAGGCGCATTTACATTAAAGACATTTGCCGACTATCCTACCTTATTTAACAACTATATCGCTGCTAGCCCGGCACTGCAAACCTATGACTCTAAGGTACTTGCAAAAACATCAAAGCTGTTTACGCAGCAAATAACCCTCGAACAGTCGCTATTTTTATCTATGACCGACAAAGAAGAAGAGGGAATTAGAGAGGCAGATACACTAAACAAATACATTAAGTTACTAAAAACAAGTTCCCCTGAATCGCTCTTCTGGGAATACCACTTTATTTCGTCACAGACTCATATGACAACACCTTATTTGACGCTTTTTAAGGGGTTAACTCGTATTTTTAATGATTACTCGGCTCCTCGTATCACAAGTGATCAAACGTATCAACAACAGGGTGGTATGAAAGGGTTGAAGGAGTTTTATCAAAAACGAGGCAAAAAATATCAGGTAGCAACAGAGCTTCCCACTAGAGCTTTGAGACAAATGGGCCTGAACTTGATGGAAGACGCGCCAGACGCAGCATTAGAAATCTTACAAGTTAACAGTAGCAATAACCCGGACTCACCGGGAGCATTATTTGCTTTAGGAAGAGCACTTGAGAACGTAAAAGATAGTCAAAATGCATTACAAACTTATAAAAATGCCTTAGCACTAGCCAAAGAAAAGAAAGCAAACAGCGACACTATTGCGTTTTTAACACAACAAGTAGAACGATATCGGAAATTAATCGATGATTAGGAAAAGATAAATATCTCACTTTACGAGCACCTTTCACATTAACTATCATATTGAGATGAAAGGTTAATTTATAAGGGACAGATGAAAATTAAGTGGTCAATTGAAAAAAGCAAGGCACTGACACAAATAAGCGTATATTGAAACTTAACCCAGAGAGTTAGTGTAATCATTTTAAAATAGCTAACAACGACAACCTGCTCTTATGATTAAATCATAATCGAACTTAAAATCATCTAAATTCAAATAGATACGTTTTTTGAGATTTGCTTTATGACTATAAAACCATTTGGAATCAAACGATTAGAAAAATGGTGCGCCATATAATACAAAGTTCGAACTTTTTTGATGTTTTGGCGGAGTGGGAGAAAGTAATAGGATAATAGCAGTTTACTAACAGGCTTCACAGATACAAGCAAATAAACTTATCTGATTTAGACTGTGTGATTCATAGAGATCGTTTCAATCTGGCGATCTCTAAATCTAGTTTGTAATTAGCATCCTGAATCCGTTCATTCTTGATTTCATAGTCGTCTAAAACTTCATCTGAAAAAGGTGTTTCATTTGAGACCATGAAATACTTTTCCATTAGCGTTTTTCCCTTGTGAGCGCTATGTGGTCGGTTCCAATTGTAGTAATGCTGCCATTCACTAAGCTGGTTATCTAAGTCATCAGAATTAATATTTACAGTCGCATAAAATTCAGCTTTATCAGTTTTCTGTGAGCGTTCAACCTTTCCATTAAGATGAGGTGAGGCTGGTTTGTTGGGACGGAACTTGATACCCAAAGACTTCATCTTTTTCTGCACCTTCTCGGCAAAAAACTCTCTGCCACGGTCAGTTTGAAATCACTGGATAGGAAGCGGCATTTCTTCAACGACAGCATCAATAAAGTCCAACGTATTTGCTGCTGTGCGACGCTTGTAAAGCCTTAGAACTCTATATTTAGTGCAGTCATCAACCGAAGTATATTGATAAAGTCTAGGTCCTATTTTACACGTATCCATTTGTACTCTGTCGCCAGGAAGAGGTCGTTCATCTCGAATGTAATCAGCTTTTCGCCTAAATTTTTGAACAGGTTTAACTTGATGCTTCTTCAGAACCTTGTGAATTGTCGCGAGAGCTAGCGAGATGTTGTGAAGTCTAAATAACTCACTTTGAAGCCTTCTAGCTCCGAGGTTTCTTGTTGAGCGTAAATCTAAAATTAGCTTCTCAACTTTGTCCGTGGCTTTAAGGTTTGGTGACGAATGAGGACGCTTACTTTGGCTAACTAGACCTTCTTTACCTAGTTCTTGGTAGCGTCGCCACCACTTGCGAAGAGTTGATCTGGTGATCCCACATTTACGGCAAACTAAACCAGCATCACCTGATGTTTCAAGTAACTTGAGTGATTACCTCTAGATGCATATTTTCTTATTCCTAAGACCTCACTTTTGGTAAGTTGCAAACCTAGGTTTCTCAGTAAATGCAAGTAGACAATTGGAATAACAGAATACACTGCTGAGGTTAACGAATAAGGAGACGGAATTAATATTGAAACCCAAGAAAGCACGCTGGTGCATTTACTTCAGACAACAAAAAAAGCCGCGTCCTTACGGATAACAAATTTTGCAGAAGAATCTAATGGTCCATCATATCAAGCAAAGTTCGAACTTATTTGATGTTCTGGCAAAGCGGGAAAAAACTTAGGCTAACTACTTACAGTCTTTTTTAAGCTCTGTTCGGTCCTTTTCAATTCTTCTAAACCCTTATTTCCTTCGGATTCAAAATCCGGCTAGGATGTCAGCGGACTCAGTTATTGCCATATAGTAGTATCAAGATTAAAGAAATACGCCCCATTATTCACAAATAACACCTCTAATCACTAAATGCAGGAATAATTCTCTGTGCGATAAGTTGCTGTGTGTCATGCTCTCGATGAGACGCAGTTACAATAACGACTAAGTCCAACTCTTTAACTAATGAAATAAAGATTCCACCACCACCTTGTGCAGACTCACTGACATAAACTTTATCTTTATGTCGCAAATCAGTTACCCACCAAAAATATCCATAGCCTTGATTCAAGACGTCATCACCGCCGCCGAAGATATCATCATCGCCATTGAATAAATGTCTCTCTGTAGATTTCTCCATATAGTCATTCGGGATTAACTGCTCACCGTTCCAACGACCGTTATTCATTACTAGCATGCCTATCTTAGCCATGTCCCGCGAGGTTAAGCTGACGCCCCAACCAGATTCAGGTACGCCGCTTATCGCTGTTTTCCATCCGTATCGGTGAATGCCTAATTTGTCGAGCAACTCTCGTTTAATGAAGTCTTTGGCCGTACCTGGGACAACGGCTTCAATGACTTGCATCACCATTCCCGGGCCGGTGCCATATTTGAACGTCTTGGAGGCTTGGGTGATAGGCGCTGTGCGTTCAAACATCGCCTGAATTTCTTGTTGTCCTTGAACTAAGCTAGGCTCCTCTCTCATCGCCTTCCGGTCTTCTTCAGTGATGCGGATACCGGTTGTCATTGTTAAGGCTTGATGTAAGGTTATTTTGTCGGCGCCGTCAGCAAATTTCGAAGGGTCTAAATCTTTTAAAAAGCGGGCTACTGGCTTTTCGAGATCACTCATTGCCAAATACCCCAGTTGAATAGCTCTTCCCAGTGCGAGACCAGTATAGGATTTAGTTGCCGATGACTGAGGGTGAGGTAAGTTTACGCGGCCGCGATTGTAATAGGATTCAAACAATAACTTGCCTTTTTGGGCTATGAGTAGACTATCGTATTGGCCGTGTTTACCTTCTGCTATCTCCTGTGCCAGCGCCTGTATCTTTGTTTTATCTCCTGCATCCTTTCCCAGAAGGCCAACTTGAATACCGTCTTTCCTATCTTGTGGTGATGCATCAACGAATGCACTTTCTAACCCTGGAATATCCTGGAATGTATCCCAGTGCATTGAACTTGACTCAGCATCTGTTGCCTCAGGTGCGCGCTGTTGCGTTTCATCAGCAGAGACAACAGAACTGAAACTGACGATAATGGTACTAATAAGTAGCTTTTTATAGTTTGACCAAAATTTCATTTTTTCCTCTTTAGTTTGAATGATATCCAAGTAAGTAACGTTTAATGATGTACAAAGGGGTTAAATGAAATTATTAGAGGTACAGAACATTTCTCAGCTAAGCGCAGGTGCTTACTGCAGAGGTGGAAAATAGGAAATTTAGCCAAATTCACACCCAATCATTACTAAACCTTTAATTTCAGGAATTATCTAATAAAAACAATTAGATAAGAAAATGGTGTGCCATATCATACAAAGTTCGAACTTATTTGATGTTTTGGCTAAGCGGGAGGAAGCCCTAAAATAAACTCCGGCTCAACTAAACTGGTGTTAAGGGAAATAGACTTAAAAAGGTTTACGATCCATTTATCAGCAAGTACTGCTGTGCTCACCCGCCTAACAGTCTTAGTCAGCCTTACCGGAATTAAAAGTGTCAACTAGCTTTACAGCTTTGTGTTTAGTAACTTTCTTAAGATAGTTAACTTACTGTAAAATAATAATTTTTAAAAATGGCCTTTTTTTTGCTTAGATTTGGTTTTGCAGTAATCAACAAGGAAAGTCGCAGTATGCTAAAAACCAAACTCCACACATTATTTATCTTTTTAAGTTTATTATCATCTTCTGTTTCAGCAGGCATAATGTTTGAATTTACAATTGATGACTTAGGTGATAATAGCTTCAACTCTACGGTTGGAGATTCTTTCATCATTTCATTTGTTGACGATAGTAATTTCTCTACAGGAATTACAACCGATGACTTTGAACAATTGTCATTTCAATCGAGTCAACTTGGATTTGCTTCTTGGGACCCTAGGGCTGGTTTGTTTGGAAGACTCATACCTTCAACTTTAACAGAAATATTCAGATTCACGGACTTGGGCAACAATAACTGGCAACTTGATATCATAGTAGGAGCAACTGGAAATGACTTAGTGTTTCTGAGCGCATCCCCAATTGACAATAATATTAGGTTGCAGTTTGGACAAACAGTATCTGGAAGTGGAGCAACTAGTTTGACGTTCAATAATGGAGTGACAGGCCTTGATGGATTTCAAAGTGTTCAATATAGCAATAGCGTAAGAGTTTTTTCGGCCAGAGCATTTGCAGTCCCTACACCAGCTACTTCGGCTTTACTAATAATTGGTTTAACTTGGATCGGGTTTTCTAGAAAGAGGGCTAATAGAGTTAACAAGTAAATGACCGGCGTGAATATAATTAAAAACGATACCGTATCAGGAATAGCTGTATATCATAATAGAACTATAGAACCATTTGGAATCAAATAGTTAGAAAGAATGGTGCGCCTGAGCGGACAAAGTTTGAACTTTTCTGTGTTCGTAATCCTTCATGAATGGGAGGAGATATTACTATCACTCGAGGCTCGTTTAGGCAAGATTTTGTAACTTATTAATGCGTGGCGGAACTTCCGTTTCTCCCAAAAAACCAAAGGACACAAACTGAACTGACATCAATAAGTTGAGTACATGAATTAAGCGGCGATGATGGTCTGATTTCGGTAGCCTGCAGGACTCAGTTCTTTCAATTTTAGCTTAATGCTTTCAGGCTTAAGTAGGAACCACTTTGTAGAAGGCAAAGTTTAATTGCGATTCATTTTAAATACTCAGTTAAAAAGTCAATAAAGGCTCTCGTTTTTGGCGCTAATTGTCGCTTGTTTGTAAATACTGCATTAATGGGAGTGTTGGGTTGCATAATTGAAAAATCTTGTAATATTGGAGTCAGACGCTTTTGTAATAGTTCATCACGTATCATCCAAGTAGGTAGCATAATGATACCAATATCTCTCAATGCAGCCTGGAGCAAAAAGCTTAAACTATTGACGTTTAACGAACCTTTAATGGGTATATCGATCAGATTATCAGGCGTTTCAAAGCGCCACTTATTTATGCCGGTATTCGTACGAAACGAAAGGCAGTTATGCAATCTTAAATCATTAGGGTGTATTGGATGGCCATATTTTGAAAGATAAGTAGGGCTTGCACAAATCACAGACTCACTTTCGGTAAGTTTACGGGCACTTAAACTAGAATCAGCTAAATGACCAACACGTATGGCTAGGTCAAGACTCTCATCAATCAAGTCTTGTTGAGCTGAATGCATAAGCAAACAAACCTGTATTTCGGGATACATTGTTAAGAACCTCGGTAATATAGGCTCAATAAATTTTAAAGCGAAGTCGGTTTCAGCGGTTATACGTAAACTTCCTGACGGTTTATCGGTTAACTTTTTGATCGCCAATTTAGCGGTTTCAATATCTTGAACTAATTTATCAGCGTATTGAAAATACGTTTTACCTGCTTCTGTAAGACTTTGTTTGCGAGTTGTTCGCTGAAATAAGCGAGCATCAAGCTCTCCTTCTAATTGAGATATTTGTCGAGATACCGCCGAAGGCGTAATTCCCATTGAACGAGAAACGGCAGAGAAACTCCCTTCTTCCACTACTTTAACGAACACTTGTATATTTGATATATTATTCATTTGTGCATTATACGCACAAATCCTATGACTGATTCACTATTTTTTCGAACATATTAAAGTGTCAATATCACTCCTCGATAAGCACATTTACTGTTATAGGTTTTGTAATCACAGGAATATTAAGGTGCTCTTTTATATATATTTAGTAGGAGTTTTTTCATGTCCAAAGTAATTTTAATCACAGGTGCATCTACGGGTTTTGGCCACAACACCGCTTTAACACTTGTTAATGAGGGGCATCAAGTATTTGCCTCTATGCGAGACCCTTCAGGTAAAAATAAAGTTTATGCTGAAAAATTAGAAGCCGCTGGCATTGCTGTTGTTGAGCTTGATGTTACGAATGGATCGTCAATCAAAAAAGCTGTCCAAGCGGTAAAAACTGCAGCAGGGCGTATAGATGTTCTTGTAAACAATGCAGGGATTGCCTCTGCAGGTGTAACGGAAGCGTTTTCGTCTGATCAAATGGCCGCGTTGTTTGATGTAAATGTTTTTGGCTTACATCGCGTCACTCAATCCGTATTACCATTAATGCGAGATAACAAAAATGGGTTAATTATTAATGTAGGCTCTATTCTAGGCAGAGTTACATTCCCATTTTTTGGGGTTTATGGTGCAAGTAAATACGCAGTTGAAGCGTTAACAGATAGTCTTCGATATGAAGTTTCACAATTTGGTGTAGATGTCGCTTTAGTACAACCCAGTGCTTATCCAACAGACATGTATGGCAGTGCACAACAGCCTTCTGATACAAATTGTGTAGAGAGCTATGGAAGTGTTGGTCAAATACCAGGCGCAATGTTCGCAAACTTTATGGAAATGTTTGAATCTAGTGATGCACCTGACCCACTTGATGTTGCTAAAGCTATTCTTAAACTAGTTGATACTCCCAAAGGAGAGCGTTCGGCTCGCACAGTCGTTGGCAATAGTTTTGGCGCAGATGTTATTAATGATTCTGTTGCTCCTGTTCAACAGTCTGTAATTAAAGGTCTTGGACTTGATAATTTAGATACGCTTAAAACTATATAGTGTTTGCAGTCATCACATATTAGAGCATCAGCTTCTTGTTTATTTCCCAACCATTGACCGTTGGCGCCATAGATCACTGCGACGTCAATCGGTTAAGGAGGCCCGTTAACCTCTCATTGGTTTTTAAAAAACATCTCGCATGAGCGTGAAAGCCAATGGGAGCTTGCTCTAACGCTCTATTTAATAAGGAAAAAATGCCATTAATTACAATAAAAGTATTTAAAAACGAGCTAGACGACGCGCAATCAGAAGCACTCATTAAAAAATTAACAGACAGCATTGTCAGTATCACTAACGAAAAACTGCGACCCACTACTTAGGTAGTCATCGAGGAAGTTCAAGACAGACATTGGGCTATTGATGGAAAGAGCTTAGGTCTGGAAGATGTAGAGAAAATGATAGCCAGTTAGTCCGAGTTTTTTGAGCTTAAAATTATATTTGGAAAGTATTGTTTTATGTAAAATGTAACAAAAAGATATCAACAAAAGGGGCAGTAGTTATTTTATTATTCTACAAAACAGACCTGCCCTAATCAATCTAGACGCTTTAGCAGGACTTAAGCGACCATATTAAGGAAACTGAGACTCTGTTTTAACTCAATCATTTTAGGTAGTGCACCAACGGTCTACTTATTGTTCAATAAAAGGAAATAAACAGCAAAACTCTATAAATTCACCATCTAACACAACAACAACCAAACAGACTCGAACTTAAAATTCTTTAAATTCAAACAGATAGGTTTTAAGGAATTTACTTTCGAACTAGAAAACCATTTAGAATCAAATGGTTAGAAAGAATGGTGCGCCATATCATACAAAGTTCGAACTTTTTTGATATTTTGGAGGAGTGGGAAAAAGCCTTAAACCATTAGTACCATTTAACCTTACACCACACTTTTACGATACTGACTAGGCGTTTGCTGTGCTACTTTTTTAAACGCAGTGTAAAAAGAAGACTTGGCATTAAAGCCAACATTCATAGCAATATCTATCACAGTGTTACTAGAGTGTTGTAATTGATGTTTAGCCATTTCAACTCGATACTTGTTGACGTAATCGAAAAAGTTCATTCCTATGGATTCATTCAATGTTTGCGAAATGTAATTCGGCGAAGTACTAATATGTTTTGCTAGCTTATGTAAAGAGAGGGATGCATCCAAATAGAGGTTATCTTGCTGCATTGCTGTTTCAATTTTTTTCGCTATTTGTGAGATCTGTTGTTCATTTAATGCCGAACGCTGATATTTTTCTGGCTGAGCAATTGTCTCTTTGAGTATTACTTGGATATCTTCATCGCTATTGTACAACTCTTCAAAACCAGGCTTTTGACGAAGCCCCCAAATAGCGACACTCCAAATCATGACAAGGATTACTACGCCTGCCACCATTGCGTTAATTTCCGTTGAAAAAATAAGGTTGTCTAAGACAATGTTAATTACCGTTGCTGACCATACAATACCAACAGCAAGCAATAGCCAACTGAGCCACCTAATTTCTTTAACCTTAGTACTGGCAAACAAGTCTTTTAAATGTTGCCGATATTGGGTTAACCGTCTAACAACTTTGAAGAAATAAAAACCAGATTGTAATACCCACCCAAGTACAAGCAGTAAAGTAGCAATAAGTGTTCCGACCGCCATGTATCTTATATCCGGAGGGCTACTTTTTAAAATGTCGTCATTACCCTCTATTAACAATGCATACTGCACTTCATAGGGCACAAATAACGCTATAAACGCGACAAAAGTACCTGCGATAAATAGTACAAAATGGCGTTTATGCATTTGCCTAAGTTGCCACGGCGTTTCCGCTGTAATACCTTCAACATAAAACCACAAACTAGGCGCAATTAACAAAATGGCGGGCAGTGAAAGAATTAGAAACGTGGGCTGTAATGATGTTGCCAAGCTTGCTAATGTTGGTTGACAAATAACAATACCTATCGCCAATAAAAAAATTGCCAGCGGTAAATAAGCTTGTCGTTCGAAAGAGCGTAAGAGCAATAAATTTGCACTAAATATAATAATGATTAAGGAGGATATGTTTAATGCTAATAACGTAGGGTTTTCCATTACAATAAATTCTCATACTACCGCGCAAAGGTAGTTTATATAAGGCCTCCAAGTTGTTTTTACATGTCCAGACTTACAGGCTGAACCTTAAAAAGGTTCGAGTTAACATAAACGGACGCCAGTTCTAATATAATTCTACATAATCTACTGCACCTTAGCCACTCGATAAAATTTAAACAAAATGACTTCACTAAAAAAAACCGACATCAACGAAATCAGCATTCCTTTTAACTGGCCTGTTGTTGGCACACTACTTTTTTTAACAGGCATCGCAGGGATTCCTGCAATATTTTTAGTGGCGTTAGTGGCAATGGGCCCATCAGCAATTGACGGTGTGTCGTCGATGATCAATACCTTACATTTTGAAACTCCGGCTGCAATTTTGGTTCATGGTGTTTCCGGCATTGTGTTTTTCTTAACTATGCCATTTCAGTTCTCTCCAAGACTTCGCATTAATAACTTAAATCGCCACAAAATAGCGGGACGAATTGCACTTATGTCAAGCTATATTATGGCAATATCGGGGGTTTGGATGCACAACGTACTGTCGCCAGATTCGCAGGGCATTCGGTATATTATTCTGATTTTAACGAGTATGGCGATTTGTCTAACATTTTCAATCGCACTTTGGCATATTCTCAAGCGCAATGTACAAGTACACCAAAAATGGATGGCGAGAGCTGTTGCTATAACACTAGCCGCAGTAACGCCTTTATTTATAGATTTACTTATTGTGATTTTATTTAGCCATTTTGACCGACTTTATACAATTTTAATCCAACTGCAATATAATTATGGGCGACTAGTAGGCATTATGATCAACTTAATCATCGTCGAAATCATACTAACTAAAAAATCGATCAATAGGGTAGGAGATAATGGTTGAAAACCATTACGAACAAAGAGCTTTCTATAGCCAACAAAAAAGTCGAAAAACCTTTCAGGTAGAAGCTTTAGTGTAAAATATCGTGGTGCGCCATATCATACAAAATTCGAACTTTTTATTTGATGAACTGGCAAGATGGAAACAAATACGAAGCTCATACTAGCTACGTCAAAGTGCCATATTAAACCTTTATTGGAATATTGTTTATATAGAATAGCAACTCGGCAAGTGCCAAGTAAAAGCTCATTATTAACATGCCATGAAACGAAGCTGCACATACGATGATGCACATTACTTTAACTTCTTATAGTCATTCACTCGCACAAAGCTCTGTACTCAACTGGAATTAGTATTTCATTGAACACCTGTAATTTCCCCATTTTAAGCAGCGTTTATTCGTAGAAATTCTTTAAGCCGCTCTGAAGAAAAATTCAGTTGTCAGCGCCCAGCGACATGTCCAAGATACAAACTTTGCCAAGTAAAAGTGATAGCATTAGCCTTTTCATCATTACGGCATACGAAAGCAATCCATTCATGAACGAGTTCTCTGCTGATCCTGATTTTTCTCAAACCGTTATAGATGATCTTTACTGTTATAAGCCCAAATTTACTTCTGTTGCCCTTGCACTGGTAGTTTTCCTCGGGCCTTTAGGTGCACACCGTTTCTATTTAGGTAAAACGCTCACCGCTACTCTCATGCTGTTAAGTGCCGGTGGATGTCTCATATGGTGGATTATTGATATTTTTCTGATCAAGAAAATAGTGAAGGAACACAACGATGAAGAAAACCGGCGAAAAGAGGCAGGCGAACCGCCTCAAGACTTAGCATTTTTACCACTCAAAAAGGACTTGAAAATAAAAGAACCTCCAGTATGGCTGCCCATAAGAAACTCGAAAGGCAGAGTCTATGGTAGCTTGTTCTTGCTAACGCTGGTTGGTTTCATATTAGGGGTCATTGCGGGCCCAACAGGCATCTATGAACCAACGATTATTTTAATGGTTTTTATTGTCGCTTCGTTAACGGCTGCGCGGTGGCGTTTTGCCACTAAAATTCCTGTAGTTTCAAGTTTGACACGCTGGGTTCACAGGCTCAGGCTGTATTATTACAGTGTCGATCCAGGCAATATTTGGTTACTTAGCTTACGCCCTGTTTATGGTATTTTTTTAACGCCATTCAGCACAAAAAGCAGAGCCGAAGTGCGCCTGTATTTAGAGTTGGGATTGATGTTTTCTATATTGTTCGTTATCTCCGACTTCATTGAAATATACCAAAATAAATACATATGGGAAGGTATTGGACTTGCGATTGCTGAGCTTGTACAAACGCTCATCTTCACCTACTTTTTTGTCGCCCCCATTGGCGCATTGTTAACAACCCAAATACTACTCTCTCGACGTGATTGGGTTATTTGGCTTTTAAGTGCCTCGTGTTTTACCGGTGTTTTTCTAGGACTTAGACTTACTGGTGGTCTTTGAGGTTTTCGTCATTGATGGATCATGCTTTATAGGCTTCAATGCTTTGAAGTAACTTATATTGGTGCATTCTATTTATTTCAGAATAGGAATAAAGGAGACGGAGAGAATAAATTGAAGAAGGTTTACGACCTTATCAATGGCTGTATTGTGTCAATACCAAATCATAATCGAACTTAAAATCTTTTAAATTCAAACAGATAGGTTTTAAGGAATTTACTTTCTAACTAGAAAACCATTTTGAATCAAATGGTTAGAAAAAATGGTGCGCCATATCATACAATGTTCGAACTTTTTTGACGTTTTGGCACAGTGGGAGCAAGCCTTCAGTTAGTTAAATGAGAATTGTCAGGAAAATAAACCTATCGAGGTTTACGACCCCTTAATCGTTCCTGCCGTATCCACTTCAATGGTTTGCGACAAGTAAAAAGTACAGAGAAAAGGT